>OMNM01055356.1:19034-43206 GCA_900302745.1 Parablennius parvicornis | reverse complement strand
ATCAAATTGTAACAATGGAAGCATATGACAAGGAGCAAAGGCCCCCACTGGGTTCAAACTGGGAGTTTTCTCACTGTGAGGTGTGAATGTTAACCACTACACCAATGTGCCACTCAAAGCCCATCATTCCTCTTAATTATCAAAGAAAATAATGTACTCACCTGCGAGAAATCCAGGCTTTGCCTCAGCAAACTGATTATTAACACGACCAAGTCACAATTTCTCCGTTTGCTGCTCTTCCAGTCAGGTGAGTGTTGTGAAGTGTCACCCAGTGAGGTATCGATCAGGTTTTTCATGCAATTTGATGCCAGGGGCATAGCTGTGAGGAAGTTGATTGGGCAAACAAAAGATTAATTTCCCTGTATTTTTTTTTTTTTTTCAACAGAACTTAAACAGTTTAGTTTGTACATCTTGGTGTTAAAGTGATTAAATGATATGGAAAATGTAACAGAAACAAATGTATATCTATAAGAGAAGTCCTGATATGAAATCTAAACATAAGTGGTTGTGCAGTGATAATCTTAAAAGGAAGTTACGCGCACGTTTTCTATTTCACACAGATTTTTTTTCTTCTTAAGCAATCAATCAACAATCAACAATAGTTATGACGATCTAAGACATGGAATATATACAATATCAGTTACTTATGTTTTTTGCTTCAGCATTTGAAAATCAGTGAAGACAGCCCTTAGAATCTTTCTGGTTTTGAATGAGTGACCAAATGTTGGTGCTATATACATATATATGTTTTTACAGAACAAAAAAAAAAGAACAATCACAACATTAAAATGAAACACAAGAACATTTTTAATGTATTCAGTTGTACTCTAAAAAGAAACTGTAGTAATATAGCAATGTATCAGTCTTTTCAAGGCCACGCCGAGGGAATAGATTCATTCCTGAATGAAATAGATCTTCATTTTATCTATGTTTATGAAACACCCGCACCTAGGCTGTTAGGACAGAACAAGGTTGGACTTTGTGTATATTGTTCATGGGAACCCGTTTCTCTTCTGGTTTAATGGTTACTCATGTTTTTACACCCCCACATTGTAACTGGTCCAGCATGGACAAGTGTGCACCATCAGTCATTGTGGCATTGATGTGTTTCAACCATCATGTGGATGCCCAAACGATACTCCGTCCAAAGACTACACACTGTTTTTTTGGGGGTTTTTTGGAGTCTCCGTTTGTTTTTCTATTTTCTCCATATATCCATGACCGCATATCTCCCGTCTCTGTGATGTCAGCCTTTTCTCTCCATGTTTGTGGTTGTTCACAGTCGGTCTTGATGCCTCATCAAGTTGTCATGGCCTTGTAGCTTTTATAGCATTCCTTTCTTTATGTCCAAGAGGTTTTCTTTTCTTTTTTTCAGCTGCGCTCACTGACTATGCTGTAAAATAATGTCATCAATAGACCAAACGCTTTGAGGTGCGCTCAAGGCCAGGTTAGGTTGTATCGATATTGAAGGAGTCAGCTTTGGTTATTGTGTGAGAGAAAACAAAGAAACTTTCCCCGACACAAAGCTGCGTGGGAGTGAAAAACACAAGGAGTGAGCGGGAGAAAGTTTTGGTGGCCTTGGTTTTTACGTTCAGCAGAGGAGTGATCATCAATAGTGAGAGGAAGAGGGAGGGATGGTGACTGAGTGACTGTGTGCCCACCAGATGTGATAGATGTCTTTAATAACCTCTGGCTGTTTTTTTTGTGTGTCCTCCAGGATTTGTTGTTATTAAGAACTAGGTCTTATTATGATGACCACCACTCCCAAAGTCTCCCACATCACGCTGGGCGTCAGTACAGACAGTCAAAATAAACACAAAGTCAAAAAGCCCCCCAGTACTTGTGCTGATGTGGCACTTGTTGATAGTGCCAGCGTCTCTCAGTCTTGAAGGAGGAACATGTGGCTTCGTCCACATACGAAGCAGTGAAGAGAAAACAAAACCTCCTGCTTACTGATCACCTGTTGAATCAGTTGGAATCTGAACCCCATGGCCAATCATGAAACATCACTAAATTACGGGGGAAAATTGCAAAAGCATCCTCAAGTAAATAGTGTATGATGGTTTCAATAAGTGTTGCTATTATGATGTGGATGGAGGGAGGGGAGAGGAGCTAACTGGGAATACATGCAAGAACCACGGGAGCCATAAGAACCCCAGCTCATCATTGCTAAAAAACAAAATGAGAAAATTTTTATTGTACTTCCATTTCTTTTGCGAATAACAATCACAAACATTCTCTCCAGTAGTGAGCTAAGTAGCTGGAAGCTCTATCACAGACGTAGAGTTGGTGAAGACCCATGTTTTATTAATTTGCAGATGAGCTCAGCTATTGATGGCGTTGGCCGCCCATGGGTTCAATTAGGATAATACAGGGAGAGGGGCAGATTATGGGCGGCTATTTAAGTGAGGGTATATCTCTTCCTGACAGTTATAGTCCAAACGCAACAAATTGCACCTTGGTGACTGTGAGCGGCGCCATATCGGTCCTCTGGTGATGAAACATGCCAGTGTGGCAGGTCAGCCGTGTGGAGACGACACGGGGCCTCGTGAACCATGTAGCCTGTCCTCTCTGAGCTAACAACACAGGCCTGAGTGCAGCGTATTCCCATTCAGTTAATAGGGGCCATTTAGAAAACAGCGGTCTATACGGTGGTGCGCTGAGTGCACGCTCTACCCAGTCAACCCTGAACAGTCCCACTTAGCACAACTCCCTCTAAACTATTGCACTTCTTCTCTGCAGCACTCTCTGGATTGAAAGCCTGCGAGCGTTGACAGCCCAACAGAGCAAAACTGAACCATGTAAACATCACGTTTTACAAATATGAGACAGCTTGTGTGAATATTCTCCTCAAGCATCCATAAAAAAAAAAACAAAAAAATAAAACACAAAATGGTTATGGCCTCTACGTGATGCACAATATTGCTCACAATGTTTTGTTCCCTCTTCTGGGGTGAACATTTATTATGATGGATCGGACGCCTTGACAGTAACGTCGCTCCGCCGTGAAAACAGTCGACTGTACATTGTCACAGAAATTCATTGTGTGAAACTGAATACAAAGGCCGTAAAATGGAACTGGAAAGACTGACCCACGCGTGCAGGGGCAGTCAGTTATCTCACGCTCGTCCGTTGAAAACTTCAAAACTGCGGACGGCTCCATAGAGTACAACACTGCTGCTTGCTTTATTTTGCTTGGGGAAATGACGACTGTTTCTCAGCCGCAGTGGAGCTGCATGTTTAGGCTACAGTCGCTGAGATAGCCCAGTCGCCTTCTCCACACCCTGACAGAAGCATTTGAGGGGGGAAGACTGAGCACTTACTGGAATAATGCAGGCTGACTGATACAGGATGAAGGAGATGATGCTCGGGTTTTGTTTTCCACTCAAGAGCAGGTTGTTTCAGTCAAAGTGCTGTTCTTTAACAGCTGTGTATATTTTTTTTTGTTTGTTTTTAACAACTGTTCTTCTCAAGTTGAGTCAGCTGGCTTTGACGCCACCCACTTTCCTTCAGATACTACAGGGAAAAAAATCTGGAATTTCTATAAAAATTAATGATAAAGGCCAACTGTAAGATATATATTAAAAACAACACCCAATGTCCTACTATCAACTGAAATATCCATCTTGATTCCTGACCTGTGAAGCACTTCATCATCCAGACCCACTAACCCTTCCCTCTCCTTGTTTGCCTGCCTTTCCATGTTCCTCGCTCCACCTAGACTGGGGCAATAGGCCACCGCTAATGTGCTTGGTTGGGTCATTAATTTTTAGAATGGCCATGAGGGCACCAGATCAGGCAAGCTTTGTTGTTGGATATTAGGTGAAACGGTGGTAGGGAGGCAAAGCAGATGTTTGTGTTGGCTTGCCAGAGAGAAAGAGAGAGAGAAAAAAAAAGAAATGCAATGCCAACCCAATCACCATCTGAAGCCAGGCAACAGCTGCTCAAATATATACTTCAAACAAAGACTGGCTACGTGAAGTAAGGGTGACCAGATCAACTTCAACCACCTTGCTTTCTTTTCTCGTGTATTTTAGCCCTGACATAACACGCGGAGGACATATAAAGTGTTTGTTTTCCGAAATAATCCCGGACAAGCACGATTCTTCAAGGAGATTTCGTATTTGCAAGTCTTGAAGCTTAAGGTGAACCAGACACTGATGAATGCAAAACACACATAAGGTTGTCTGCTTTGCCCGTATTGTGTGGAGCTGGTGTTCACTGGGCGCTCACCTTTTGAGGAGAGATGGGAATCAGCAGAGAGGGCACAAAAGAAAAGAAGCCACAGAACTAACCCAGATTTTGTTCCTTTTTCTCTGGCCATGGTAAAAATATAACAATGTATGCGCATACATAGACCCAAGAACAAGGACAGTGCATTTAACTCTCTCCTGCTTCTCCACTCAAGTGATATGAGCCATTCATCATCACCCACCTTCGTATCTGCGCGCTGCAAGGGAAGGACAGTGTGAGAGTGAGTGTCTGTATGTTTGTGTGCATGAAAACAGATTAAAGATAAATATCTTCTACGTAGGCCACACGTCTAGATCCAGTTATGAATTGTACACTGCCGGGAATACTGTTGAGTCCAGCTAACAGTGTGTGCTGCCCTCTACTGTTTCCATCACAGCTGTTTGTGCATAAAACATCTGCAGTGGAGTGGATTAATAGAAACCCTTGCAATTAATATGCATATTGGTTAATGTATTGATTAAACTAAGACATTAGTGGAAATGAAGAAGCATGCAAGTTACAAAAACATTATTATTAATTGCAATTTAAGTCTTGACCTCATTTATAAAGGACCTTAGTTTAAATCTGGCAGATGTAAACACTTCAATGGTGCAAGTGGCAATGACTTGCTGTGGCAGGAGCAGTAGAATAATAAATCCTCAAGTATTTCAGTGTAAGAATGAAGCATTTGGTTGTGTAAATACACGTTTGGTATTTGGAAAAAATTTTGGAACAAAAATGCTTTTTGGAAGTTTAACTGTGTTTCGATTGGTTAAAATGAGAGTTGATAGAAGTGTCTCTTCTTTTCGGTAAATCGGGGGTGTCTCCAATCTGACACACTTCTACTGATCCACAGGCAGCAAAATGGATCAAACCATTTTGAGGCAGATGTGGGGGAGGATCTATTCTGTTGAGTGATGTTATTTTTGCACAGGTGCTTTCACACTATTAAACAGGATAAAGTATTATAGTTTCCTTAATTTATGTATCATATTATTGGGATCATTTCTAAGTTTTTGAGGAATATTGAGTCCATAGCCCCTTCGCTCCACCTGTGATTTCCATTTTTGATGGGTAAATTCTTTACAATACAAACAAAACATACTTGAATCAGACACAGGCTTACCTAAACACTTTCATTTTGCACTTAGAATCAACACACACTATGCTGTTTAATTCAATTTTATCAATAGTGAAGAAAAGCTGCATTTATACTACTACAAGAATGTATTAATTTAATATACACATTTGATTATCAGGTGTTAAACATATTAGCATAAACTGCTGGTAATTGCATCCTTACAAGTGTAATTACATAGCATCTGCATGGCTCCAATGTGACCGTTGTGTGACGTTACAAAAGCATTGCTTAAACAGACATATTGCGGATGACAGAGACTCACATGCGGCTCTCTAATCGCCTCCTTCTATATGTCGCTGTACTTCAGTTAATAAGGAGCCGTGCACCTGAGAAAAGAGCTTTGTTGTCACCAGGCAGGGACATTTCCAATCCAGAATTTTCAATGGCTCATTTGTCATCTCTAATTTACCAGAGGTGGAGAGAGAGAATCAAAGGAGGCAAGTAATGAGGACCTCGCAATAGCCAGCGTGGTAACCGTGGTTACATGCGGTGCATTAATGTATGTAATCTGTTACTGTAGCTGTGACAAGGACACGTAGTGTGCTAATTAAAGAAACCTTTCACTGCTCCTCCCCTCGACTCAGGTCATGTCTCATTAAAGATGGTCGAGGTACATAGGGAGTCATTCATTACTGGTTATTTAGAGAAAAAACAGAAGGGTAGAAGGGATTCCTGCAGGCACAAATATTACCCAGCATGCAGACCTCCGAGGTATTTCCTATAGTATGAATAGACAATAGTCAGCTCGCCTCTTAAAGTAATACATAAAACTGACCTCAAGGGTACTACAAAGAGTTATGAATGGTCTCTTGGTAGAAACTGTGAATGGCTTCAATTTTACAAAATCGGGAATATAAAATCTAGAAAATTTTTTTTTTTAAAGTTCAGTGAGCCGAAGCAGACACAAAACAGATTAAACTAACATGCAGACAGGTCTCATACGGGGAAGCTAAGGATTGAGGGACCCTGCTAATTTTAGTGGATGCGGGCCAATGTCACTTTGACATTCAAGGAAAATGACCACATTCATTCAGGTTTAACAAGGTGCGCCTCTTGAGTTTAGTAAGATAGTAACTCTTACAAAAGATTTACACAGCAACCCTACAGCAGGCTTACTCAAACCTAATGTTTAGCTAATTTTGGATCAACAACTTGACTTGAAGTTTGAAAGCGTCCTCGGTTCCACACTGTACCAGGATGTGTAGCGGAGCTGAAAAAAACAAAACAAAAACACTTCAACCACTTTTGTTCAAAAACAATAAATTTTATTTTTGAAATGAGGAAATATTCACAAGAAGAAGAAGGGGAAAAAAAGCAATGACAAGTTATTATCATGTACAATACTAAATTACAAAAAAATATAATTAAAAAAAATAAACCATATCTTCAATACCATTTGTGGCACGCTAGTTAAAAATACCAAGCAGCTGAGCTTGTTCCTGGGTCAGTGCTTCAGTAACAGAACCAATCCAAGAGAAGGCAACGAATCACACCAGGACCTCGGGATGCCTCGCTGGATGTTTAGTGCACATCGATATTCACACGGTAGTGCACAGGCTGGATGGTTTGTCTGCAGGTGGAACAGCAGTTTAGAGGCTCCAGGATTACAGCAAGTCAAGCCTGAGGAAAGTCTGTATTGTTCCTAAAAAGCTGTGCTGCCACCCATCTGCCAACATGAAGACCCCCATATGCTCTGACACTGCAGCCTACACACACACCCCTCCCCATTTATGAAAAAAAAGTGACTAATTGTAGAATTAAATGGCAATGTTTCAAATTTTCCTTGATGAGTGAATAATACCTATGATTCACCAAATTCTCATCACGACTAAAAAAAGCAACCCAATATGCAGAATTGTGTAAAACAAGGTAATCTCAACTTTGAGATTGTTGGAATATGCTATCTGACCGATACCTGTCAAACGTTAAGTATCTATTTGAATATGTACCAAAACAGGCTCTTTTCTTTGTAGCTGCATAACTTTGGTGGTAAATTCTGATCAGATATTTCAACTCATAACGTTCAACTGTTTTATTTATTCAAAAGGTATCTTTGAAGTCACAGTGAGTGTTGTTACCTAAAAGCCGGGAGAAAACAGTGATTCTGTCTCATCTCACTAAATTTAGAAATATACATACTCGCACAGGAGAATTTAATGATGAGCTTTGAAAAAATAAGAAAGAGATACAAATGCTAAAAAGCCACAAGACTGAAGTAGTGGGTTTAATAAATGTCCATTCTGCCCATGAACCTGGACGCGCTGATGAGACAAAATGTTGGCAAACGTCCCTGTGTTGGAGTGTAATGAAATCTAAATGCACGACCCGCTGTAAAACCAATCCCTCATGTCTACACCTTGAATCCTACACACTACTTTAAGCTGAACTGTACTGTCAGTCTACTGTCAGTTTTTGGAAATGTTCTATTCGCTAAGTAAGGACGTAGAGCAGAATCGTCCTTGGCTAACTTATCACCAGAAAGATTCTACATTCTCCTGTAAAGGATCCCTGTCTGAAGGTCGAAGCACATAAGCAGTTCGAGACAAGTGCAAATCCTCCCTGAGACTGGTCCATGCACGCACACAGACATCTGATTCAACATCACACAGCCCGAGTACCCCACTACAACACTAAACGAGTCAGACTGACCGGCCTAAATTTGTTTGGTGCCACTTTTTGCAGCTTCACTGGTTTCAACATTTAAGACAAAAATACAAGGATTCATTATTATTAGTCACAACAAGGCTCTCGGAGCAGCATGTAAACTAGACTGGTCAGAAAATAGGGCAGATAAAAAAAAAAAAAAAAAGAAGAATTTGGAGTTGATCACACAGTTATTATTGCTAAAATGATTATCACTTTGATTTATTTGAATGATGAGCCCCTCCCACAAAGGAAATCTGACCAGATGCTGCTATCCATCCACAGATCTGTCGAGCTGCGAGATGCCTCAGTAAACTGGCGATGATGTTAGGGAGGAGCCCGGTGAAGTGATTCAGCACGAGATGCTCTGACATGCTTCAGGGCGTCGGTCCTCAGGGCGGCGCGGCAGAGGAACACGACGGCATCATGTGTCTCTGAGCTGAGCTCGGCTCTGCAGGCTCTGGAAGTGGGCTTCCTTCAGGATGCGGTTGATGTGCAGGTACGTGATCGGGTCCGTCGAGCCGGCCGGCTCCGAGGAGTAGCCGGAGCTGAGGGGGCTGCAGGGACCCGCAGCACACTGACTGCCGCAGCTGCCGGCTGCATGTTCAGGACTGCTGAGGCTGCTGCTGCTCTCACTGTTCGAGGACTGAAATGTAGATTTGGACACGAAGACAGCGCTCCATGAATGTGAACATCTAATACACATTAAGTACACAGCCGCAAAGCAGATGATCGGACGTATTTTACAAAACATGACAAAGAGTTCATTAACCATGCCCCTGAGGAGAATTTCAAAATAAAGTATTTGGTCTTTTGAAAACAAGTCCCCTTTAGATTAGAAAAAATAATAAAAATCACACGTGTTTGACCAAATCACTTAGTTTGTATTCAGTGGTGTGAAAGCTGTGAAAGTGTAACCCCCCCCCACCAAAAAAAAAAAAAAAACACTAAACAAAAAGGTGGCCTCACCAGCTGTGAATCACACTTGTATGGTGAGAAAACTAAACAAACAAACCACTGACTCTATTCAAGAACAGCCAAGAAAATATGAGCCCAAATGCCAGTACTGATGTTAACACAGGCCGAAGAGCAGGGATCGGGTTGTGTTTATGTGTGTAGGTTGTAAAGTTCAAGTAAAACCAAGGTTGGACATATTTTTTGAAAATTTGTTTCTGTGAAACTGAAAATGGATTTTTACTCTTCAGGACTGGAAGGTAGTGTCGTTTAGTGCATCACACAGTAGTTAAAACATGTTAAGATCAGTGCACATATCTTTTGACCTCATCTCATCAGGTCCAGATGCTGCTTTGGATGATACTCTTTAAGATAACAACTATTTAGAATAATTTTGACCAATGAAAGAGAGAATAAAGAGACACTTATTGACCTCTTTATTAGATCGAAGATTACATCACCTCATTTCATGTGGTGATAATAAGCAACTATAGTACTACTAGGACTGATAATAATAATAATAATAATAATAATAATACCACTTGTATTAATGAAATTTCTACCTCAGAGTCCCAGGCATCCCTGCCTGGTTCAGGAGAGAGAGGGTGTGCTCTGCTCGGCCTCTTGGCTTGGGGCACCAGGTGGCCGCTCTCCTCATCAACGCCACTGCGCTGCCGTTTCCTGATTGGGCAAAATCCCAAAAAATACACGTAAGAATGACAGGTTCACACTTCACAGTAGTCCGACAAATCTCTAAAGAGACGTGTAAGTGACACGTGGGCTCACCAAACACCTGAAGTGGTGGGGGTCAGTAGATTTATAAGAATACAAAATAGTCTTCCATTCTGGTCTGCTTTTGCTTGGTTAAAAGCCTACAACACTGTTTTTGATTAGTATATAAAATCTTTACATTATACTGAATACAGTTTAATAAAGCTTACAGTTAGGGCTGGGTTAGGGCCCCGCCACCCAGGACCATTTTCTAGTGAAGCTCCTATAGGTTTAGACTTTCCTTTCTCACTCACCATGTTAAACCATTATATGTGTAACATTTTTCTCTCTCCTGCAGTTTGTGCTTTCTCTTCTCTCATTACCTTCCTGCAGGATCTGTGACAGTGGAACTGGAAGTTTGCCTGCCTCAATTTGTCTGAAGCTAGTTGGATTTATGTCTGTCTGTTGCTTTTATCTCTGTCCTATCACTTCACTCCTATCCAACCAAATCAGCAGAAAGTCTCCACCCTCGAGTTCTGCGGGCGTCTTCCTTTTATAAAGGGGGCTTTTCTTTTCCATCATCACTTATGTTTGCCCAAAAGTAATTGTTGGGTATTTTCTCTATAAAGGTGTCTTGAAATAGGCTAATTGTGTTGTATTTGGCTCTATACAAAAACACTTGAATTGAATTAAACTCTGACTGTGAAGCAAACAAACATTATATCATCTAAAACAAATGAGGCAGCTTATATCATTGTCACCAATGCGGAGGGACTACCTAACAGACAAAGCCAATCAAACAAGCGTCAGTTGAGTCCAGGGCCTGACCAGCTGCTGCTTCAATGTATAAGTCAATTGCTAGCAGCATATATTAATGACTGACGTAAGCTGTTCTGAAAGAAACACCGATCCAGTGATTTAGCAATATTTGAAAACATAAAATTACAGAATCTGCACGTGTCACTCACCTGCTATCAGTCAACATATGACGACACTTATTGATCCAGACGTGTCGTTGTTTTTGTGTTGTGATCAGTCCAGACCGCAGACCTCGTTATCGCAGTGAGTTGATCGATGGCCTGTTACCTCTGTCAGGCTAACCTCGATTAGCTAGCTCCTTGTGCCGAATAACAACGCGATCCTAACATCCATGTTACCAGAACGATCAGTTGCCGTTGGGATGTGCGCGGACACTTCAGTGTAGCGTTAATTGTTTGACAGCTTGGGCGTTGACGATCTACGATCCACTCCCAGGGGCTTTATCACTGCTTACAAGCTAATGCTAACCGCGAGCTACCGCTAACATTACTCTTGTTTGCGCTTCAATAGCTGGCTACACTTCATGCTCCACATATTACATCGAATATATCTTACAAGACAATTAATTTCCCCACATAAAGTTACTGGGACTATAATTTATTCTAACAAATGACACTTGCTCCTTTACCACCACCATAACCAACCGTGACTGTTCTGTTTACATGCTATTGCGCCTGCGCGTAAACCAGTCATGGGGAGTTTAGGTACTGCTGGGAATTGTTAATTTATTACGAGTCAAAGTCAAGACTTCTGTCATATTCGAGTGTCATCGCATACTGAACGCTACAACTTGTCATAGAAGCAATACATGTTAAGTTATTTTGCGCAGAATATATCATTTTATTTGTGTTTTAAAGTGTGTGAAGTAAAAGTATTTTATAAAAAGTTGAAACGTACGAGTGGTTCACAAACGCAACATGAAATTGCCCAGGCCCACAACCTTCATTACAATACAATAAAGTTTCCAACCAGTTCAGGCTGAATTCACGAATTTAATCACGTGTTTTATAACTGCCCTGTCAATATATAATTGGTCTTCATTTTAGTCATCCAAGGTTTGATAAATAAGAGTGTGAAACAATATTAACTCTCCCAGATGATGCCGCTGTTGTAATAACAATGGTCATATTTTCGACACTTTGTAGCCGTTTTTGATACAAGGGTTGAAACAATGAACAAAACAAATAAATGGATTACTCAATAGGCTTCAGCTTTTAATCTTTTAATCGTCGTTTTTATTATACAATATTATATTTCATAATGATCACAGTCGATGTACTGGTTTTATTTTTTGCGAGTATAGCACCTAAAACGTTAACAAAAATGGAAAGAAAAGAAAAAAAAAGGAAAAACCCGGAAGTTACACCCTGTAGTGCAGCCTGTTCGTCCAGCCAGCCAATGGAGTAAAAAAACGCCTCCGCCAATGACTCGAGCGACTGACGGAGGTGAGATTATCTGGGATTCTCGGCTGCAGCGGTCCTGTTGGTATAAAGAGAAATAATCGCAATGGGCAGCACCGACTCCAAACTGAACTTCAGAAAGGCGGTGATCCAGCTCACAACCAAAACACAGGTATATATGCGCTTCTGCACCATTGATCCATTGCGCGCAGGGAAGAGACGGAGGCAGTGCGCGCACCAAGCAGCATCTCCGAGGGGATGACATGACGCTCATGATGTTTATGCAGAAATAACAAACCGCTTTCTGTCGCATTGCTTGAAGCTGCTCTTTTATTTGTCTGCAAAATGAAAAATATCCACAAACTGTCTGTATATAATTAAAATGTGTCGTGTTTATAGTTATCTGGAATAAATGATCATCGATTGCACGCCGAGATAAAGCAAATAGCCAGCTCCTCGTTTTGAGCTTAGATGATAATGTCAGTGGTGGCGTACAGCTAAATCAAAGCTGATGACGTCTGTCTGGACGTTTGCAGATGCGGCAGGTGGACTGTGCACTGGACAATGTGCCTCATAATGCTGCACTGTTTACATTGTCATAACACAGGCCTGAGATGCTTTGTGTGATTTGAGCCACATCATCAAACATAGGCATGAATGTAAGAAAGAACAGGAAGAGATTTTAATAAAATGGAAATCAACAACACCCACGACGTTATTTAATTAAATCTGGCAGGAATAAAATGTTCTATTTGTCTCAAGGGAACCGAAATGTAAACATTTTTTTTCTCCAGCCAGTGGAAGCCACAGACGATGCCTTCTGGGATCAGTTCTGGGCAGACACCACCACCACGGTGCAGGATGTTTTTGCACTGGTGCCAGCTGCAGAGATAAGAGCTGTTCGAGAGGAGTCCCCTTCGAATTTAGCAACCCTCTGTTATAAGGTACAAGCTTAATGAACATTTATCACATATATGTAATACCAATTGGTCTTTTGAGAGAAAATAACGTGAACATGGCCACATCTAAAATGTATTTTTTTTTTTTTTTTATTATTATTATGGTCTAATGTTTTCAACTACAGGTTTTTGTCCAGTAGAGCCCTGCACAGCCCTTCAGATGATAGAATAAATGAGTCAACTCCCCTTCCTTTCCCTGTGCTTCCCGTCTCTTGCTCTCAGCTTCCGTTTGAACCTGCCTATCAGAAACAAAACAGACATAATGGGGCTTGCAGCTTAATCAAATAAAGAGACGAGGGTCTTTGAAGCCAAGCTGAAATGTGTTTGTTTCCTATTTTAAACCCAGGCTTCATCAAACTGTTGATAGAATGTGGATAATAACTCACCAAGTAAATATAGTGTGCATGTAGAAATGGAATCACACATCACTTCCCTCGTGTGCCTTGTCAGTTTTAGAGTTGAACATAATTACAGAAAACACAGATTTTAATGACAAAGTACAGGTGTCAACATGGCTGAGTATTATTAATGAAAGATTCATATATTGTATCTTTAGTTATAAATGGCTGAATAAACATCACAATGAGGAAATAATGTAGTTATGTACTCACCCCAGGCTAACTGTTTAAAACCTCAAGGAAAAGGAAGGTTTTCAGGAATATTAGTGAATTATGATGAAAGACTGTGCTTGCCGAGTACAAGATGTTCCAAGTAGTTGTGTACCTAATATCATATATTGATGTACCTACTGATAGTACTAAAGTGTGTTTGAACTAAACACAGGTGCAGACTTAAGTAGTTGTATTTGCCTGTCACTTTCCAACCACATTCAGCTCTCATGTTTTGTGACTCCGCAGGCAGTGGAGAAGCTCGTGCAGGGAGCCGAGTCTGGCTGTCCCACCGAGAGGGAGAAGCAGATTATCTTGAATTGTACACGTATCCTGACCCGCATCCTTCCCTACATCTTTGAGGACCAGGACTGGAGGGGTTTCTTCTGGTCAACAGTGCCTGGAGCTGGGCGGGCTGGGGTCAGTTGGCATAAGAAACAGGAGCCTAATTTGATGCCGTTTCGAATTATGTATAAAAGTAGATATCAAAATGTGTTGTGAAATCATTACTGCTGTAAGGAAATGATTGAGCACATACAACAATGTGATGAATTGATTTTGATGGAATGTGGAAGTTACAGCGCCGGCTATTTCCTGAGTGTCATTGTCTTTCTCAGTTGATCTTTTAAATTTCCTCATTCTACCTATGAGGAGGTGTACTTTCCTCCTTCACAGCTCAACAGGAAATATCATTTAGCATGATACTCGTGGCAGAGCTGTTTCTTATATTTCACGTTTGTTTTAACCATTGTAAATTCTTCTAGTGAGGGAAGAGCTCTGCATGTCTGGAAGAGGTCTGCATGTCTGGATGCCTCACTTGTGTTCATTCTTTTCAGGCAGACGAGCTGGACGATGATGACGGAGCTCGACCTCTGGCTGAGTCGCTGCTTCTTGCCATCGCTGACTTGCTCTTCTGCCCGGATTTCACTGTGCATAGTCACAGAAGAGGCCCTGTAAGTATCCCTGTGTCCTCCTGCTGTGCTGCCAAATGCCATTCATTTTGCCATCGCATAGCTAAAGTTGTTACAAGATGCACAAAAGAGGAGTTATTACCTTGACCTATGACCTTATTATAGTAGGATTATTTTTGGGCTTCATTTATTTTTTCCTGCATTATGGTTGCTGAACTAACCAGTCGTTCGAGTTTACCTGAATAAACAACTTATGAAGATGTGATGGCAGATAATACACCGTCAGTCTTACCAGGAAGAAGCCGTCATCCCTCATGACATTAGTATGGAAGGAATGTTGCACATCAGACTGCAGTGTTCTTACAATGAATGCTGTTTATTGTTTGTTGGTCATTTCACATCCTTGTTTTCCAAACTCTGAAAAACTGCTGTTTCTTCCAGGCTTAGGTTGAAGGTTTCTTAAAAAACAAAAACAAAACACACAAGAATTTAATCCCAGTAAATGACCCTTCAGCCAAGGGTCATAACATTGCAAATGAAAAATGATATCTTTGAGAATCACTCCAGAATCAACAATCAATGACAGATTCAGTCATCTAGGCACTATCATTTAAGAATGAATGCTTTTATTGAACAAATGGCATAAATATTTAAGTTTCCATTTGAATAAAATCTGTTTTTGTGACTGCGTGTAGGATTCAGTGGAGAGCATGCAGTCTATAGACAGCTGTGAGTACATCTGGGAGTCCGGAGTGGGATTTGCACAGTCTCCTCCTCTCAACTACATCCATGATCTGAATCGGTACGTGAGCCATTTTAATGTATCTGTGGAAAAACCCCTACCCTAAAAAGTCTTTTTAACTTTATTCTTTGTGCGTCACTTTATAATTCTTCTCCATCCTACATGCTTTGGCCATTTGCAGGTCAGAGTTGCTGAGATTGTTGCTGACCTGCTTCTCTGAGGCCATGTACCTGCCTCCTTCATCAGACAACAATGTTCTCAATCCGTGGGTGACGTTCTTCTGCTCTGCAGAAAATAGGTAACAAGAAAAGATCCTTGTGTTTTTTTCAAAACCCAGAAACACTCATAGTTATTCCTGTTTATCCATTTAGCAAAGTAATGCTTTTCTAATTTTAACATATTTCCACTGGGATAATCTCTTCAGTTATTTAAAATTTTGTTAGTTACAAAAGAATACTAGATTTATTAGACCGTCCAGATTGAACCTCTTAAAAGGAAGCAAATGATCAGTTCAGTGAAGAATAAAATAAACTAAAATAGCTACTATACTGGCCAAAATGAATAAAATAATGGTAGTCGCCTGAACAAACCCACAATATCTTTCTTTATTCGATCCGTTTCACACAGCCGAGACTTTCTTTGCGTACATTTCTCCCTCACATAATCTTCGTGTCTTTGTTCCTAGACATGCTCTGCCTCTGTTCACGTCACTGCTGAATGTGGTGTGCGCTTATGACCCAGTGGGCTACGGTATCCCATACAACCACCTCCTCTTCTCTGACTATCGGGAGCAGCTGGTGGAGCAGGCTGTGCAGATCCTCATTGTGACGCTGGAGCATGATGGAGGGGTCCCTCACCGCCCTCCCTCTCCCTCCAGCATGGAGGAACAAGAGGTACGAGCAGGCCTGCGACAAAGACGTCAGTTTGATGAGTGTAAACCAAGAGTTTCAGGTCATTGGAATAACTTCTTTCTTTGTGCAGTCGACTGGCCCTGAAAACTTATTTGTGAATTATTTGTCGAGGATTCACAGAGAGGAGGTATGTCAGGTCATCATTTCTTTAAAAAAAAATAAAGAAATAAAACAACATTGAAGATTCTGTAACGATTCCTGTTCAAAGCAGTTTTTTTATGCTCTACCTCCCACTAGGACTTTGATTTTGTCCTGAAGGGTCTCGCTCGCCTGCTGACCAACCCATTAACGCAAACGTATCTGCCTAACTCCACCAAAAAGATCCAATTCCACCAAGAACTGCTGGTGCTTTTCTGGAAACTTTGTGATTTCAACAAGGTTGGAAAGGAGAATCTTAAATTTATAAATGGAGTCACCCAAACATCAGTTTGCTTCATAATCTGTTCCATTTTATTTTTTTTTCCAATCACAGAAGTTCCTGTTTTTTGTCCTGAAAAGCAGCGATGTGCTGGATATCCTGGTCCCAATACTCTATTACCTGAATGATGCCCGCGCTGACCAATGTGAGTCTCAGTTGCTGCACTGCATTCAATAGGCCTCTCAAGCATTATTACCCTCTGACGTGATTTATTCTCGTTGCAGCACGCGTCGGACTCATGCATATCGGTGTGTTCATTTTGCTGCTGCTGAGTGGGGAGAGAAACTTTGGCGTGCGCTTAAACAAGCCCTATTCCGTGCATGTGCCCATGGACATCCCGGTGTTCACAGGGACTCACGCTGACCTGCTCATTGTGGTGAGACAGACGCTTGCCGCACGGCCTGAATGGCAGTATTCCTGATTGCTGCCTAATTGCAATACAGTTAAGCCTCACAGCTGCCACTCTGTTTATTTTGTAGGTGTTTCACAAGATAATTACGACAGGCCACCAGCGTCTCCAGCCTCTCTTTGACTGCCTACTCACCATCGTTGTAAATGGTAAATTACTTTTTGCCCATTTATTTGACAGTGCACATATTTTAGTTGCACCATCAACATTTAACGCGTGCTTTTTGGGAAACAGATGTTTCAATTGCAAGAAAATGTACTTTTTTATGATTATTTCAGCCAATATTTCTTGTTCTGTTTGTTGCCCAGTTTCCCCTTATTTAAAGAGCCTGTCAATGGTGGCGGCTAACAAACTGCTCCACCTGCTGGAGGCTTTCTCCACCACCTGGTTCCTATTCTCTTCTGCCCAGAACCATCACCTTGTTTTCTTCCTTCTGGAAGCTTTCAACAACATCATCCAGTACCAATTTGATGGTATGAAAACTCTGGAAAAAATGTTAATCTTGTATAAGCTTGAAATAAAATTTTTGTGGTTTTCTTCAAGTCATTTAGATTTTAAATAGATTATATATTTTCTGTTTCACTCTCTTCATTGATTCTAGATAAATAGAGATTTACAAGTGCGTGAACATTTGTGAAGCATCTTCTTTTTTTTAAGGGCAATACAAATGGAGATGGAGTCATGTGAATCTGTAACTTCTAGGAAACTGCAACCTGGTGTACGCCATCATCCGGAAGCGCAACGTGTTCCACCAGCTCGCCAACCTGCCGTCCGACCCTGGCTCCATCCAGAAGGCTCTGCAAAGGAAGAAGAAGTCCCCAGATGTAATTTCCCGAACGAGCTCCCAGGAGACTGTATCCATGGAGGGTTCACACCCTGCAGTGCCCGCAGAACCGGGAACTCTCAAGACCAGTCTGGTCGCCATGCCAGGTACACATTGTTAAAAAAAAACAACAAAAAAAACCCATCAATTACTTAATGTGTTTGAACTACAGTTGTCCAAGAACACTCTACAGAATTTGGCATAGACTTCCTGACAAATATAAATTCAGTTGTCTACATATTTATCATTCCGTTACTGTATTTTTTTTAAACAGGCATTGATAAGCTGACTGAGAAGTCACAGGTATCAGAGGACGGCACCATGGTGTCCGTCCCGAAGACAAACTCCTCGCTTGTCGCCCACTCGGACCAAAGTGCAGCCGCCGGGACCAGCGACACCGAGTCAAACTCGGGCAGAGACAATGAAGTAAAGTGTGCTCTGACCGTGTGAGTGTGGTTACTTGACCTGCGCGTGCATATTTGTAAATGTATTTTCTTCCTCAGGATGTTTTCTACACTGAAGCAGAAATGGAGAGACGACGTCTGTCGAGCGCGTCTTCTTCGTCGTTTTGGACCGCGACACCAGAGTGGGTCAGTGCACGGCTTTTGGCTTCAGCTTCACCAAATCGCATCAGCTGATGTTTAATATTCAATGTAGCAGAACTCAAAATTTACGTCAGGCTTACTTACTTTGTCCAAGGTCATGTCCTGGAAGTGCAAGTTACCCCTGCAAACTATCATGCGTCTTTTGCAAGTGCTAGTCCCCCAGGTAGAGAAGATCTGCATCGACAAGTACCTAAACACTCCTCTCTGCTCAGAATGTAAAAGTCCAGGTTTAGCTCTCACTTCTTGTTACAAAGTGTGCTCTGTGCAGGGGTCTGACCGATGAATCAGAGATCCTGAAGTTTCTCCAGCATGGCACTTTAGTGGGCCTGCTGCCCGTTCCGCACCCCATCCTCATCAGGAAGTACCAGGCTAACGCCGGCACCGCCATGTGGTTTCGCACCTACATGTGGGGCGTCGTTTATTTGCGGTGAGTCAGGCATGATAATGGCACGTTGCGGAGACTTGACAAATACGCACGCTGACTGAAACTAATTGAATATTTTGATTTTTTCTAGCAATGTGGACCCTCCTATCTGGTATGACACTGACGTCCGCCTTTTTGAGATTCAGAGGATGTAGACTTTGTGATCTAACAGGGACTGTTTCCACACCAGGGTTCATCCTTCCTTCAGTATGTACTGATTTCCTGGTAAACCTCACTGTGTTTAACTTTCCACATAATCATAATGCTTGCCCCATAGAGCACTCTTTGGGAAGGGGAGTTGTGAGGTCGAGGTTCCGCTCGTTCTCGGATGGAAGATGTTTGAATTTTCAATATCGTCGATAAACTGTGTTTGTACATTTCTCCACACCTCAAGACCACAGAATGTCTGTCAAAGCTCTCAAACGATGACTGAAGGCCGATGCTCGGTTCTTGACAGCATTAAAGCAAAAGAGGCAAATATTGTTTAACCTTTGTGTCTGACTTGTTATCAAGGATGTGGTGCATTTTAGTGAAGGCTTGGAACATATCCTCGATGGCACAGTATTCATGTTTCACATTATTTGTTGTACTTGATATGCTTTAAAGTGAAACTTGCACCTTAATGAGTTGTTTATTATGGATGTAGCTCGTGATGTTTGGAGAACATAATACAGATTGTATGGTTTTATGTATTCTGCTCAAGATGTTTTGAACTGTATTTTCGTTAACCTGTCCTGAAAATATATATTGATATGCATCTATGAATCCCATGTTTGTCACATTACTGAACTGTGGTTTTATGGGAGTTAACTGGAACCTCACAGCAACAACATTTTGAGGCCTTCCAGTGCACAGACAGGAGGTTAATCTGTGACTCTAAAGGTTCTGTATGTGTAAATGTGATTGTCTGTTAGCCCTGTGATGGACCAGTCATCTCTCTGTAGTGCAACTAATTTATGCCCACAGTGAGCTGGAATCAGCTCCAGTATCGGCACTGCCATGTAACTCTAATTTGGAAAAAAAAAATGTAGAAAAGATGAACATACCTTTTGTACCCATTTCAAACACGTCACTTATGAAATGGCATACTTACATAATAGCCACTAGATGGCATGCACACATAATTTTTACTACTTGGACAAGCAAGAGGATCTACTACACAAATACAATAAAGTTATATGAGTGGTATACAAATATTGATTAGAGTATCAAACTGTAAATTTGCAACTACTGTGGATGATTTAGATTTGAGAATAGAAGTAGATAACATACTAGAGATTTATCTCCTTTCAGACTCAAAGATAGTGTTAAATCTATTTTAGGTGAACTGCAGATTTGAAACTGATGTTCAATGAGCCATTTGTGGAAACTCTTTTGTAGTTAAAGTATTTGTAACAAAACTGAAATTTCATTGTAAACCTTTTCCACTCAAACTCAAGCACACACACACCAAAGGTCTGTAATTGTGGAACCCAAAACAGACAGTATTTTTTATATAAGAAAATATTTATTTAAAATGTTTAAAATACAAAATATAATCCATGAAAATATTTAAAATTATTTTGTCCAGTTAAGATATCAAGTAAACCTCAAAGAGGCTGGCGATACAGTGCATTCGATAAAAGATTCCAAATGGAAGTCCGATATTCACGATGGTGGTCCACATTGTGTATTTGTAGAAGTGCATCTCCACCAAGTGATCAAACTGAGGTCGAGCCCCAAAGGCAGGCATGATCCAGAGCTGTCGATGCAAAGAACAGAGATATAAATGTTTCCATATGTTATCACTGATCTGTTACACATGAAATTAATCTAAAAAAATTGAGTGTTACCACGACTTACAATAACATTTGTGAGCAGTAGAAAGGCACAGACCTCCTTCAGAACTTTTCGTTTCCAGTTTGGCTTATTGGAATATGAATTCAGGCCATTTCCATTGTTGTCTACTGCAACATTGACTTCAGGGTGTTCTTGGAAGGCCTGGCCATTATTTTGCAAGGCTGCTTGTATCACATGGAAAGGCTCCCGATGGAGGCCCTCAATGATAAAATAGTTCTGCAGACCCAGCTGTAGCACTACGATGACAGCCCACGTGAGGTTGAGGGCATTCATGTAGCCTTTGGCTCCCGTTGCCACCACAGCAACAATAGTGAAATAGCTGATGACAAGCTGCCCCATCGAGGCACCCACCAGCAGCCCCACATCCAGACTGAGTGTAGGGTTTTTCTCAGATATACGTTTCCTCTGTTCCAGCCTATAAACAACGCAGCCAATCACAGTGCAGACAGACATCAGACTCACGATCACTATATTCATTACGAAATGCATCAGCAGAGCCTTCTCTCTCTTCTCCTTGTCTTCTGCTTCTATGTCCAACTCGTACAGTATAAATGTTATCAGCCCAGCGACTGTCACGAGTAATCCAGTAATGGATCCAACAACAACATCCTTCAGATGGAATTTAGCTTTATGGTGGCTATGATCTTCCACAATGCGGCCCACATTTTTCCACATGACATAGGCCATAGCAGAGGCAAAGATGCTGTACTCTATGTTGAAGGGGTACAGGTAGTAGAAGCCCTCTTTGAAGGCGTCACATGCCGAGTGACTGCATTTACACTTCATTTCTCCATGGCTGGCTGAAACGGACAGAAAACACGGCTAAAAGTTTGTTGCTTTTTTTTTTTTTTTTTTTTTTTAAAGAAAACATGAATATACAACAGCTTACCTCTGTATGTCTTGTATGAGACGTTGCTAGCCAGATGAGGAATCTCAGTGTGATGAAGAGATTCTTCAGTCACCGCTGCGATCCACACCACCAGGTTAGTAGAAAGTGTGAGCGTAAGCCCGCACCTGGATGAGTGAAGCTAAGTGAGCGTCACTGAATACATTGGACTGAGTTAAAAAAAATTCTAAACACAAGGATTTACCTTGAAAAGATTGTGTGTTCCTGCACACAGTCCTTTGCATGAGTCCACAGGAAGTATGTCTAGAACAGATAATTACCCATGCAACAAAACTTATCATATTCTTCAAATATACAGATTAGGACTGATTTGCTGAAATTGCAGCTACCTGAACAAACAAAAACACAGCCTGTACAACGGGGAGGGCTACTTTTACGGCTGAATCACAGTGAAGATATCCCACATAGTTGGCCATCTTGAAGATAACCATGAGGAGACTGAGCACGCCAAACAGCAGGAGTCCAACTGCAACATGGACATTGAAGTGATTAGACAAGAAAAATTCACTAATTGAAAGCTGAGAATGACAAGATAGGCACATAGATTCTCACCTCTGAGCCACACGGGTCCAGCATGGCTGTCCTTAAATGAACCTGTTTCGTCCCTTCGGGAGGCGAAAACTATATACACGACCATCCACATCATTGTGAGGAGGAGAAGGATTATGAGAAAGATTTGCCAGTGCACAGCAGTAATAGCCACACTGTTGAAGGCACTGCCGCTAACCAAAGCAACGCCCAAGATTAAGATGTTGATGCAAATTATGCAAGACAGGAACCATCCATCATGGTTGTCGGCTCTCATGATTACTTCCAAGTGGTGAACTGCGGTGGGTGGGTTGGATGGACCGGACGAATGCTGCACGTTGCCCATCCGTGCTGCTATTTCAGTGTTGGATGGATGGACGTCTACATGCTCAATTGGGTTTTTTCTATGGAAGAGAGGAGTTGACATGATTCTTCAACAGATAAGTAAAAATTAGGATTTCCAAATGCTACAATGAGGTAGCAAAATAATCCAAACTCCCTGAGGAAATAGTCTAATAATCTCACTTTACAGGTAGCACGGGGCAGTGCTTATTCAAAACTATATTTTATAGCACCAAATACAACAGTCATTTCAAGGTGCATTTAACAGAGAAGCCAACAAATCCACACGAGCAAGCAAATCGACTGCAACGGTGAAAAGGAAAAAAAAAAACTCCCTTTCAACGGGAAGAAACCTTTGCAGAAACCACAGTCAAGAGGTGGCAGCTTTTCTGCTGGCCGGTTGGGATGAGAGGATCGAGGAGAGAAAAGGATAGGATAGGATAGATGGATTGGAAGAGGGATTCAAACCCTGGTTTGAGTAGGGGGGAGGTAGAAAGAGAGGTGGGAGGTAAGGATAGAAGAGATGAAAGGACAGAACAGATAGATGACACTTATCTGTACTAATGATGATGATGATGGATACTGCAACACACATAAAGACAGAATGCATCACCAGAAATTTACCTAGAGAAAAGAGTGGTGCAGTTCTGGAACATCTGCTTTGCAATCGTTTTCATCATGAGCCCTCAGGTCGTACACTTTCAGAATCAACTCTCCATCAATTGGCAGCCAACATACTTGAAATGAAATTCACCCACGGCACTGGAACTAGCTGGCCCTGCAGTTATTTCTGCGCACGCCAATGATGCAGAAATGTGCAGCACAGCACAAGGTGTGGTAATTAAAGTGAAAACAGGTGCACAGGTGAAAACGTCAGTTTCCGCTTTTACGCCACACTGCCTGGATGATCTCACTGCTGGCCACGCCCACGTCACGTGACATTTCATTACACGCTTTACAAAGATTTCGCGGTAAAAACAACCCGTCACCCTGACACATAATTGACACAGCCTGAAGGAATTTGGAAGGCCAACGAGTGCATGTGGGTAGAGTTGTTATGCACAACACTGTCTGGAACCGAAGCAGGTAGAAAGAAACAGGGTCAACTTCTTGGTAAGGCAATGTGGAGGAAACTAAGAAAACACTTAGTGAGAAGCAATTAAACACAGGTGGAAATTACCTGGAGGGTGGGACTGCCCCACAGCGGAAGATTTTCAAGCTACCCCTACCTCAATAGCGTTTTAGGGGATTATGTATCATTTTTTAAAGAATAATCCCAATTGTATACACAAAGAGTTGTATTTGTAAAGCTTATAAAAATATAGATTTACCGGCATTCTATTAGTTTAGTTCCTTGTTAGATGAGTTCACCATGACATAACTTCCCCATTCGTCATCTGCATCACCTACTCCCATTTTCAAGTCTCACTTGAAAACACATTTATTTGTGCCACCTGGCATTTCGAGACTTAATAACCCTGGTCTTTGATGGAACTATACACTTTTATGGATATAAATGATTAAAATCACACTCTGACACAATTGAGAGCTGAAAAATCAAATTTATATGTGTCATTCTTGTCGGGGTTATTTGTGTTGAGTACTAAAGCCCAACAATATCATTTTTTACTCCCAAAAAAAAAAAAAAACCTCACGGCAATCCTAAAATGATCAAATATTTTAAAATCTATCAATAGTAAACACTTTCTGAAACATTTTTTAAAATGCAACAGAAACCTTGCCACTTGATGGGGTAGCGTTCAGTGCTCTCACCTCACAGTGAGAGTGTCGTGGGAATTTGTATGTTCTGTGTGTGTGTGTGTGTGTGTGGGGGGGGGGGTGTTC
>OMNM01055356.1:0-19014 GCA_900302745.1 Parablennius parvicornis | reverse complement strand
TGTGGGGGGGGGGGGGGGGGTGTTCCTCTGGGTACACTGGATTCTACCCACAGTCCAAAAACATTCATGTGGTGTTAATTGTGACCCTATATTGTACCTAGGTATGAATGTGAGTGTTTGTGGATGTCTGTCTCACTCTATGTTTGCCATGTAATGGACAGGTGACTTGCCTAAGCTGGCCATCACCCATAGTTAGCTGGGATAGGCTCCAGCACCCAGACAAAGGGGAAAACGCTGCAATTCATGTGATCAGGAGAAACCTGAAGCAGAAATTACCCATTTGAAGTAATTTTTTTAAAAGTCTTAAAACTCCAAAGAATATCCCACTGCACAGCAAAATCCTGTGTCCACTGGACTATGTCCGGTTATTATTAACTCAGTATCATTAGTTTGCAAGAAATGTCTTTTTTTTTTTTTTTTTTTTTTTTTTTTTGTCTAGGTCTGCTGTTGCAGAGAATGTAAATCTTTTACAGGTCACCTGTTTAGACAGGCTGATGTGGTTCAGACCTCATGAACTTTACGGTTTCACTGTGAGCATCATGTGTAAGTCACAAGGTTGGAAACAAAGGTCACCTATCGCTCTGTCTGCTTGTCAGAAATATTCAAGATGCTGAAAACACTGGACCTGTTATTGCTCCTCTGTCTTCTTGGGGCCGTGGATGGCCTGTACAAACAGTGGATTCCTGACACCAACTATGAGAACAAGACCAACTGGGATAAGGGAGATGTACCCTGTGGTAGTGACAAGGTTCAGTTTCGAGCTCAGAGAAGAGTTGCTGTGTTTGTGGAGACCACCCATGCTGTGCAGGAGATGAGGCTGCCAGTGGATGGAGAGTTTATTCTGAATTCCGGGGCTGGATTTTATGTTGCAAGTGGACAGGAACCAGGCTGTGGAGCAGGTGTAACAACTAAGTTTAAAGACTCAGATTCTCTTCAGTGGTTCGATCCGGCTCTGTGGAAAGCAGCTTCAAGCCTGAATGACCTTCAAGATGGAAAATTTCTATTCTCAGTCCACGAAGAGAGTGTCCCCTGTCAGTATGACGATGTCGTTTTTAAAGTCCATTCCTCTTTCAGAGTGGGCGTCAACTCCCATCAGTCTGCAGTCCCTGTTAAGTCCTTGTCTGTGCTGGGGAAGAACTTTGAGAGCAAATCTGAGTTCTCAGAGTATCTTAATTCACACACAGGTCGACTGCAGTTTCACGGGTCTTCTGTTGTCACAGTGGAAAACCAAAGCTGCAGGGATCCATCTGGCTGTGAGTGTGGGAATTCTGTACACCACCAGCAGATCTGTAGCTCAATAACATGTGGCTCTGTAAGCTGTAAAAAGCCTCTTCTTCCCGTTGGACACTGCTGTGCAGTGTGTGGTGTCATTTTGACCATCCGGTATGCTGCAGGCTTTGACCTGCAAAATTACAGGGAGCGAATAAATCAAATGTTTCTTATTAAGCCACAACACAAATCTATTCAGCTGGGCATGTCTAAAATCACTAAGTCCCAGCGGTTAATGAGGATCATTCCTTTTGGTACATCACCTGAGATCCAGGTAGTTATTCTGGATGGAGCAGAGGGAAGTCAAGCAGAGGCTCTGGCACGAGATCTTGAGAATGACGCTAATTCTCATGGCTCAACTCTGGGAATCTCTGGGGTTGAACTTCAAACTTCTTCTGGGAACACCATTGGCCCATCTGGAAATAGCACCGCCATAGTAGTTGGTACTGTATTTGGAGTTTTGCTTTTGCTCACACTCATTATCATCGTAGTGGTTCTCGCCCGTAAGAGCATTATCCAAATGCCACCGATGCCATCGCTGAACATTTTCTGGACAAACTTGGACATTGGAGAGCTTGGTGGGGATCTTGACCGTGGGTTTGACAATCCCATGTTTGACAAGGCCAATGAGCTGCCAGATCTTCCCGGTCTACAAGGAACTGACTCTAGCAATGGCATTTCCATGTCTCGGACAGGCGTCTTCTTTGTGAACCCAGCTTATGATGACAATGAATCAGATTTCAATGCCTGAAGTTGATTTGACTCATGTGGCAACTTTTAATGGTGAAGTACTTGGTGATTTTACATTTCACAAATAAAAAAAAATCTGCATAGCTTTGTAAAAACTGACTAAACTCATGAATTGCTAACAAACACTGACACTTTTAATGTGTAAAAGACTTTTGAACTTGTTAAAGAAATAACTGATTATCTGGCACTCAGCTGTGTTGCAATCACATTTAAGAGCTGTAATGATGCAATAAATTCCTAACATGCACGCGCTTCACAGGTTTATGTTTATGTTAGACACTTACCACTAGATGGTGGTAAATTTTACTTTCTATGACAACCATAATGTCTTCATATACCTTGTTATGTAAGCTCAACAAACAATTATAATACTGTAATATTTCTTTTACAATCTCACTGCAAAATCAGCTCAGCATTTTTCCGCATATAGATCATTTGGTATTAACCAGAGATACTACATTGTCTTTCTTGGACAGCCAGACTGCCACATATAATGGCTCTATGAAATCAGCACTGTACTTGTGGAGCAGCTTCATACTCTCAGTTACATCATAGAAAGACACACAACCTTGATCAAAATCAAGATATAAACCGATCCTGGTGATATCATTGGCTTCCAAAGCCGTCTCAACAGTGGCGTGCCAGGCAGAGAAACCACGGCTGTTTCTTCCCATGCTCCATGAAAAGTCATTGCCAGTGATGCAGCCGGTGCTTTCCTCTCCCTTACGATCAATGCTCTTATAGGTGACGCCTACATGTGCACCTTCCCCACTCAGCTCAGCTTCAATGTAGTGTCTCCCCGAAAAAAGGCTCTCGGAAGTCACAGCCTGGCGCCAGTGTTCAAAGCGATCGGGGTGGTCTGGGTAGCTGTGCTGCCAGGGGCTGGTGTTGGTCAGCTTTCTGTTGTCCTCAAGCAAACGAAGAAATTGATGGGTGGTGTCTGGGTCAAAAGTCAAACTCCGTTCATCTAAACAGCAAAAATGCAGATGTGTGTAACATATTAGTCAGAGGAACAGATAATACAGAACATAATGAACTGAATAGAGTATTTACATTTTAACAAGTCTTCGTGGGTCTCAGGGTTCGGCAGGGATACAGGCAGAGGTTTCCTCATCTGAGATTTCGTGCCTGTTCAATCATTTTTCACAGATGTTATTCATGAATATATACAATACACAAAGCATATTATTGAAGTTACTTTTGAGATTGTATAAAACAAAAAAGGAATCATGCTTGTGGCTTCTGATCAATAGCATTTGCAAACTGACATACAACACACTGACCGCTGAGACTCATGAAAAGTCATTTGTTTTGCAAAAGACGATGAACATGACATGAACCAAATACTTGCAAGCTGAATATAGTACAGTACTTAAAAAAAAAAAGTACTGAAGATATCACATCTGACGGAGATGTAAAAATCTACATGGAAGCTGCTGAGACATTTCACTTCAAGTGAAAAATATAGAACTAAGTGTTAGGCAACAACAAATTTAGGGGCACATAAAAGTCACTGGCATTTATCTTATGAGGACAATGAATGCCTGTACAAAATGTTATGGGCATCATGGAATAACTGATGTGATATTTCAGTGTCAATTAGTGGATTAAAACACAGTGGAGCTCCAAAGTCTGTGGTTGTTTTTTGAAGCTGGAGAATGAGATGAAATATACACCATGACATATACTCACCATCTTTGCAGATTGTGCTCATTCTTTCCCTGTAAGAGGTGGCAATCAGGTTGCACAGCTCCTGTGTTGTGTCAGTCACTACTTGGACATAGGAGGTCAGATGATCCGTGCGGCTGATGTGCACGCTGGGCACGGAGACATCTGTCACTGCTTTCTTCCACTCCGAGTGTTCCTGGAACAGGTCAGAAAGGTTACCAACTCATATCAAGTAACACTGCATCTGATTTTCTTCAAACCCGAAAGCTTTCTCTGGGCAAAAAACTGAAAAGTTGAAATGTCTGCTCTGTGTTCAGTGTAAACACAAAGGCATCCAAAATAAACTCGTCCTCACAGAGAACATCCTGTGCTAATCCTACATGATCAACATAGATATACACCCACTAGACCAAGTAATTCCTCAACCTATATACTGTTCATTTTTTTCTGTTTACTCTACCTGCAGGAAGTCAACATCAGACTTGATCCTGGACAGTTTGTTCATTTCAGTCATGGTTTTCATCAGCTCTGCTCTCCGCTGCTCCAGATGTGCTCGAATGCCAGCTGCCTGTTTGAAGGCCTGTTTCTGCTCTCCTTCCAGCTCCTCCACCACCCCTCTCTTGGCCTCTTCCACAGCTGCCTGCAGCCTCAGGAACTGCTGTTCAACAGTAACACAAGCCTCCTGCACTGAAGACTGAAGGAAAAGAGAGGAGGGAAACAAAATAACAAAAATAATAATGGAATCAAACAAATGCTTTTAGGCTAGGCTACATTGCATCCAATTAATCCACATTAAGTCACTCATGTATTACCTTAATCAGGTCATTGTTGCGATGCAGGTTTTCCATATATATCTCAGTGGTGGACAGATTTTGACTGATCTCTTTGTGTTTCCGCTGCAGTTCAGTCTGCAAAGAATCATCACAAAACAAGTTTGCGTCACTTCATCAAATAAGATCATATCTTAAAAAGTAAACATGGGAAAATTTACTGTCATATTCTTACATTATAACACAGTTTGAATCTGTTGGATAAAATGTACTGTGTACTGAGTACTTCAGACCTCAATCTGTTTACGTGCGTCCTCACAAGATTCAGTTGTGTGTGTGTTGTGCTCCTCTCTCTCACAGTCGGGACACACACAGCTGCTATCCGTCAGGCAGTAGCGTCGGAGAGGAAGCTGGTGAATGTCACACGTCCGACAGTCGATGTTGTGGAGGGGATCGACCAGGCGGTGGTTCTGAAATTTGGCATTCTCCAGATGAGGCCTGAGATGGGCCTCGCAGTAGGAAACCAGACAGGTCAGACAGGATTTCACGGCTGTGCTCGGGCCATCCATGCAAGAGTCACATAACACATCTTGTGATTCCTGGGCCGTCGGGTCCTTCACTTCCTCCTTTGTTTCGGTGGTATGTTGTTTCCCGTTCAAACTTTCCTCATTCTCGCTTAGAGTCGCCATGTTTCAGAGTCCCTCTGTGCCTCAACTCACTGAGTTTTAGACTGAGATAAGGCCTGCTGGCTTGTTCTTCCCTGCCTTCTCTAAGATCCAAACACTCGGAGAATTCTTACGGGAAGAATTGAGAACCACGCCTAAAGTATTTTGTTCGTAGCCAGCTGAAGCTTTCTCATTTTTCACCCCTCCCTACCTTTACTCTTGTCTTTGTCCTGTATCCAGCCTCCTAGAGCTTAGTACACAGCAGATTACACAGATGAAGGGAGGAAATGCATGTATTATGAGTTTGCCAGTGGGAGTAAAGGCCATCCTCCCAAACCATTTATTACTGACTTGGTAAAAAACGTGGGTTTAGTGTATCTTTAAAACATCACTGTGACAGGAAAACAACTGCTAATCAGCTATGTGCTATTTTCAAACTTATCTTGTATATTTTTGTATAGGACAATTTCCTTTTCCTTCTGATAACAGTGTTATGTCAAGGAGCTTCCAGACAACTATGCAACTTCCTGATTTCAAGTCATACATAACAGAAGCAAAAGTGTTGTTTGCCCTTTATGTGTAAGCCTGAAGTGAAGATTATCCCAATGACTAAAGATGCCAAAACATGCATTTTCCCAGAGTTCACATGAACTCTAGGGATAGTGCGTGCATGTCTGGGCGTAAACTATTGTAGTGTAAACAGGTAGTGACTCAGACGGGATGTTTGCTGACCTATAAAAAATTTAGCCTAAAACATGCATATATACAAACACCAAACATTGAGGAGCTGATGCAGTTATATAATACAGGAGCATGTCTTATTAAAACTAAACATTACTGTCTGTGTCCTATTTTTAGTTTCATCTGTGCTTTGTTTTCAAAAAAGAAAACTGCAATTGATAGTATTTCATCAAGCATAACAACAAAAACTGTGTCATTCTCAGTATTTTACAAGATTATGCCATAAACTCCTATCCAAATATTTGTTGACATGAAAAATAGTTTATTGAAAATTTGAACCCATATAGGACAACAACTAAAACTAGAATCAGAACTAGTGCATATTCACCATTTGAATTAGAACTGACTTCAAACTAGAATTAGAGCTTGAACTTCTAATTGAATAACACTTTGAACTATTATTAGAAGTAGAGTTTGGTGGAACTAAACGTGGTATCATAATGATAGTTCAAACTAAAATTAATTTCGAACTACAATTAGTATTGGAAATTGGATGCCTGTGTTTACATCGTATGTAAATGAAAACAAAATGAAATGCAATGTAAATAAAATAAATAAACACAGTATATTCACTTATAAAAACGTCCCGAAGAAGTTTAAAACATAGTCTGAATGAGAAATTCACCCTTTTTGTAACTGTGATATCTACAGCTCCGGTAAGTTTCTGCATTAAAAAAGATAAATGACACACTACATAATGATTGACAGACATGAGATCTTTCATTTCATTTTATTTACAGAAAAATCCAGTTACACTTCTTAAAGACAGTTTGGACAGTATATAAAGTGTGTTACTGAGGAAGTATGTTATAAAAACAATAGAAAAGGATGAAACTGTTGGAGTGGTGCAAAAAAGTAAATACAATTTTTAGTGTGGGTTTAAGGTCATATAAAATGTTACATTGCATTTAAATACAAATAAACAAATAAACAACACTGTGTTTTTACATGTTTTACAATACTGCAGTAAATTAGAAAAGTGATCTCAACGCACACTTGGCTGTACTTAGCAGTGAGCTATATTTGAAATGTGACTGCTGCTCAAAGTGGTGTTAGTGAAACAGTTCATGTTAAAGTCACAGTTGAGTTCATGTTGGGGGTTATAATGACAAAAAGCAGTTTTTGAGCAAATGCACAGGCACAAGCAATGCAGGCACATGAAGTGGTAAGGTTTACCCCACAGGGGGAAAAATATATATATATTCATGGGCCACAGACCCAACAATCAACTCTCTGTTATCGATGCCACATAGCATACAATGATAATCATCCGTCACTTTTTAAATCCATGCGATGTGGGGGACTCCAACCAACCAACGAGCCCCGAGAGATATTTACAGTGACGTTCCCATGCTAACAAGTCATTGTAAAGGAATCCTTTTCAGAACGAGTCTTACACTTGTCTGTTTTTGCTTGACATATTCAACTCGACTGTGTCCTTTCTGCTTTGTTAGCGCTGAGCTAACAGGAGAGCTAAATCTTTATGTCCTTCCCGCTCATATGTGACATTCACTCCACAGCGCTTCACTGACCTTTTAAGGCTGGTTGAGCACAAAGCAGGATGACCATCCACTTTTATTATCTGCAGAACAGAATGAAGACAACAATAATAAGTCATACTTGTGAATGATTTTGTTTTATACATTAATCTTTTTTTGCAGTAGATGCATCTCAACAACAACAAAAATAAATATGCAATGCAGACCATTGACATTTTAAATGCAAAACATTCTGACAACCTCTCTCATGTTGTGCAGGTCCTTCTTTATCAGCGCCATGCACAAAACTCTGAAGCACCGTGTATTCTTACTCATTTCTATTCGAACCAATCCTGCAACATTTTGAGCAAGACAGGACCTTGTATGTTGGATCCGACTGCAAGAGTCTTCCTTTATTCACCATCATGGAGCAAAGGACTGCTTCTCTTTCCCATTTTCAATAGATACTGAACACTGCAGACTGGTGATACCAGAGCTACAGGTTTTGAGCTACTATGACTCTTATCAAACTTGCTCTAATAAATAAATGAGTTTTTACCTCTTTGTCTGTTGATAAAGAGATGAAGACATAATCAGTGTCATAATGTCATGACTAATTGGTGAATATTCTCTAGGTTCTATTTAAGCACATAGATCGATACAGTCATTGCATATTTAAATTGCTGGCATTTTAGCTTAAATTGTTTGGGGTGTTTTCATTTACTGTCCTTTGTGTCTGTATTAAAATAATTCATATGAACCTTAACAGGTGATCATTTCTCTTTAGTTATGTTTTTCTGATAAAGGCAACTAAATGCAAAGGTTTCATTGTCTTCTATGAGTGAGATTAGATTAGGTTATTGTTTACATGTATCAAAATATAGGAAGTGCAATACAAATTCGTAAAATTACACACGAGAATAACAGTAGATGCTGATAATTCCAATGATAAAAATCATTGACTAATATCTCAAACGTCATAGTAATACAAAAAATAGAAATAGAAGTTGTGTGGAAATTCAGAAAAAAGATAAAAAGAAGACATGACTGCACAAATACTCACAGTTCAGTGTCTTCTATGCAATCAGGGTCCTCTATCGTCTCTAGTCGTCTGCTGCAGGCATCTAGGATCTTCTTCCTCGGTCCCAAAGGAATGTGGATACTTTTCAGGTCATGATCAGAGCATAACAACAGCGCTGCAAGATCGATCTTCTCCCTCTTGAAGATGGAATAAAACTCACTCATGCTCTGAGTGGCAAGGAAGACCTCCAGAGGGCTCGTGTCTGGCTCATCATCATCATCTAGCCCCAATTCAACTTCCTCCCAAGGCAGCTCTTCCCGGTTCCTCTCCTGAAGGCTGCGCGCACTGCCGATGCTGTCTTCATCCATACTAGGATACTGCTGCAACCGACTCCGCAGACGCACATTATTGCGTGACTGATTCTCGCTGGCTGCGTCCCGACTACCTAGATCAAACAATCCACCGGTAACGTAGTTCCTCCTGAACACCATAGTGCCCAGGCCGGGCCGGTTGAACAGGGAATCATGTCCAGAATCGGTGCTGATTTCAGAGTAATCCACATCTGTCCCGTGGAGGTCGGGCTCACTCATGGCACGTGAAATGGCATCGTCATTATCTCTGGGGAACATGTCACGGATGTTGCGCCGGCCACGCTGGTTTGGGTTGATGTAGGTCCCCTGTTTGACAAACATGACATCGTTACCCAGCTGAAGCCCAGAGAGGGAGCGTACACTCTTCCTTCCATCTTCGTAGATTTTAAAGGTGCCATCTCCTTGTTTCCTCTTCTCCAGCTTCTTCTGGATCTTTGTTTTCCCCCGGTTTGTGGCATGGAGAGTTGCCTAGCAGAAAGGGAATATCATAGTCATCAGTTCTACAAAACAACAAACAAACTGAAACCTTCAACACTGAATGGATTCAAATCCTGACCTGGGAATATGGCACACTGATAGTGGTTGGGCTAAAGTTACGTAGTTTGTGGCTAATAGAACTGCTGGTGTAGCTGGAGAAGCTCATAACATCTGATGCAGAAGCCTCAGAAGCCTCCTTATGAAACTTTCGCTCCATACGCTTGTGATGCTTCTTCTGCATCTTCACACACTCTTTGATCCGTCGCTCGGCCTCACGAAACGCCCGGTCCTTCAGCTTGTTGATCAGCTTTGGATTGAGTCCTGTTTGCTTGGTAGCAATGGAGTCCAGGTATCGGACACAATCCATGTGATTCTTTGTGGCGGCCATGTCCAGCGGCGTGTGGTAGTCGTTGTCCAGGCACCATATGTTGGCACCAAAGGACACGAGGAAGAAAATACAGTTGAGGTGGCCGTTGGCAGCGGCGAGGTGGAGTGGCGTGTTCCCCCATATATCACACTTGTCTGGGTTTCCTCTGTGGATATAAAAAATATATATAAATAAAATTCAACCTTTGCATGGATACACTAAATCACCATATAAATATTACAATCCCAGACAAGAACGTGGTACATTTTATGTTTGAAGGTTGCCTTCTTTGTGGCTGTACTTCAGATGACTCAGTCCAGTAACCATGTACTTTCTTGAATACGTTTTCAACCCTGACTCGCCATCCATTGGTGTTAATGAGACCTCGTTTAATAATTCAAATGATAAACATGACATTTCCACCTCTGTTTGAAGCTGTTTTTTCTTGACGCTTCTGAAAAGAAAAAAAAAATACAATGATTTAACAATGATCAGAGAACCTTGAGTCAAGGTTCTCTGATCAACAACATAAGCCAGGTTTACCCTTCGAGGACATTCCCCCGACCTTAGAGTTACCTTTACGTGCAATGCACTGTTGCTGCCTGTAATATGACCACAGGCTTGCCAGCACCGCCACTGCACTACCAGGATCTTGTTTCAAGGAAGGCCACCTAGATTGTACCTGACTCAAAAAGCACAATTGTCCGTAGCTGGTGATGTCACACTGAATTCCTCCAGTCAACATGTTCAATGTTATAGGTGGCACATTGACAAACACAAGGAAATGAAGCCAGTTTACTGGTTATTTCTTTCCCATCATCTCAAATTTACAGAGTACTAATGAATAAGTGAATTTATTTTCTCAAGACAACTATTTGACATAATGAAACTCAGAGATCATTTATAATCTTTAAAGAAAACCAACATTTATTTAGTATATGGAGCATATTTCTGGACCTGACAAGAAATTGAGTTTAACTTGTTCAAAAGTGGAATCCAATCTTTTTTTTCCCCTTTATTTCAGATCCCTCATGCAGGGATCACAGTCCATGTATTTACGTGCTTATTCAACTATCTTGTCCTTGTCCTCCAAATGTAGCCACATACAGACTGCTGAATATTTGATGCAATGGACATGAAGCTACTGTCGGAGTGCATATGTATTATTGATGGCTGATGTGTTGTGAGGTCTTCATGATGAATGTGTGCCAGATCCATCAAACCCAGCTTGCTCACCAATTAACGGGGTCTCACTCTGATTTCAGCCTCTTGCTCTTTTAGCCTTGCAAATAAAGAAAGACCTACTTTAACTAAATACTTTAATGCGCACGGACTGTGAGTGGCAACCAGCCCAGAAAGCAACAATAAAACATGATCAGTGAAGATCATTAATACAGTCCTGCAAAAGATAAAGCAACATAAAAGGTTATAAATTGGCTCCGAATAATGAACAGAAGTTAGCCATGTTCAGTTTTCACATTGTGATGAATTATCACCATCGGTGCTCACTTCATACAATGCGCTTATCCTTACGGGGGGAACTTCAAACATGATAGCTTTATGTGTCATAATTTATGTGCATCCTAGTTAAATGCTGACCACAGCTGTGATTGGTCTGCTCACTTAATCCTACCTAGCCCTTTATCACATCAGAGGATGTTTGCATCTTTGCTACCTGTGACAGCTTGATGTTACTGTGGGTCACCAAAAGCTATATACTTGCCAAATATAGCAGACATGGCATCTTTCCCATGAAACTGTTGAGCGGCATTAAACTTCTTTTCATTATATCACCAGGTCTTGCATGCCTGAGTTATGACCGCCATTAATGTTGAATTTTAGTGCCTCATGTCAATCAGTACTTTATGTCTGCAGCTATCAACAGAGATGAACTATGTCCCAAGCAGGTGAACACCTCTGCAGCCTCGTTAAATCACATTTTGTGGGAACCTTTGCATTTATTACACAGCAGCTGATAGCCTTCTCTAATGTGCGGAAGATGTGCTTCAGAAAAACCTTTAAAAATAATATATCTTAACTTCCTAAAATATCTTCATTTCTTATAGTTTGCTTTCAATGATTTGATAGATGATGTCGCTTTCTTTGAACTCTGCACAATTATCCAGATTCATAATAGATCCTTTCTCCTCTTGCTGGCATGCAAACCAGGTCAGCCAGACATGATGGGGAATGGGCAGTTGAGTGTAAATCCCAATCTTTGTTGAATAAAATGCCTCCAGCAACATAATACAGCCTTCTGGAAATGTGTTATCTTCTGGTGATTCTCTTTTGAAATTAGTTGTTATCAAACTAAATAGCTTCTTTACATAATCATCACCTTTAAAGCAATTATTGAAACACTTTTACTTCTACATATATGTATATTTTTGAAAATATAATGGACATAAAAGTGCTGATTTTGATCATAAAGTTTGACCTTGAGTGCAGTCATTATGCTAAATGGAATGTAGGCTTTGCATTAATTTCATTTTCCTTTATCTATTCAGGAGAAATCCACGTTGAGATTAAGAATCTCTTTTTCAAGTGTGTCCTGACAACAGTACATAAAATAGGTTTACTGTGGCAAAATAATAAAACTTGCAGCTTTGAATAATGTCAGCCCATGTTCTTTCATCATGTATTTATAACAGTGTTCAGATGATGTTGTACTGATATTGTACAATCACAATATGACACAAATCTAAGAAGATTTTCATGAAATATTCATCTAAATAACAACAGTCAGATTAAATGAAGATTTTTTTTTTTTTTGCATCAAACACACTGACCTAATGCTATTTGCAAAAATATTACAGTTTAGGGGTGCAACATGCCAAGGTCAAAAGAATAACCATGTCTTTGAACATTTTTTAAAACAGTGATCAAAGCCAACGAATACGGTGTAATGTTTGTCTTCTCCAAATTGGGTTAAACTCTAACTGATGCAACTCTGTAAACGGTGACCTACATGGTTAGTGGTGTTACTTTACAGGCACTTTTTAAAAGAAATAATTGGACAGATATCATGACTTTTTTTTTCATTTAAATTACTCAGTTTGATGTACATTTTTAGGTTTGTGAACGTGTCATACAATATAAATGTTTCCTCTTTTAATGTATGCTGTGCGTAATGAGGATGTGAGTGAATTTTATCCAGTTGCGCACATCTCGGATCAATCGTACTCAGTACCCACCCCCTGGACACAATAAGCCGCAGAGCCTCCAAGTTGCCGTGGTAAGCAGCCCATAACGTCGGTGTCATGCCATCCTCATCTTGGGCGTTCAGATCCTTCCGAGTGGCCTCCTTCAACAGGTCCAGGTAGCCGTCCCGGGCCGCTTTATGGTACCTGTCATTCATGGTGCGCAGTTAAAGTCCCCTGCTCGACTCCATTCCGCTTTGCGAACACCACCAGCACCATGGCGGCGGCGATGCGGGCACAACAGCTGAGCTGTCCGTCTTTTCAGCTCGTTCAGAGCCCGATGGTCACTCCCGGTCGGTGGAGGAGCACCGGCGGAGCGGCGACGGTTTCCAAGGACGCAGACGGAGGCGCACAAAGTGGTTAACAGTGCTCCCGGTGGCAGAGTTGGTCCAAGACACATTATCCATCTGTGCACTGCTAATAATAATAATAATAATAAAAAAAGATAACAAAAAATAATTCGGAAAGGAGTGTTGTACCTCCCGCCCCTCAACACATGTTTTTTAAAAAAGAATTATAATCCATCAAAATAGAGCTGAATTCAGTGAACTTTGTGTGTGGTTAGAAATAGCGCCTTATACATTTAATTGTTTGTCGGATACTTTGTCAGTCGCATACTACTAACAGATTAATATTGATCTGAATTGAAGCCAAGCCTTACTACTTACTTCCATGATGCATGCAAACATATTTGGAGCTGTGTCCTTCAGTGCAGCACTAAACAATCTGACAATCCACTCCATGTCATGTCCAGCTTTGAGTCATTAGTTGTTATTAGAACGTTTAAAAAGAAAAAGAAATCTCAAACTTTAAAGTAATCTTAACACAATAGGTGATACATGTCTTACAGCTGAAAAACCAGAAGGTAAAGACAACAATATAACCAAACTAATATTAATGTTGGCAGACATAAATAAATAAATGATAAACTTTACAGGAGAAATATTCAATGTAAGAATAAATAAACTAATATTGATAAACAAAATAAATATCTTTTTGTTTCATTTTTCATTCTCCCCAAGCTTGTAACAGTAGCCTATATCTTACAAAAAAAAAAACAAAAAAACAAAAACTACACAAAATGATTCACTCAACATGATTAAGCAAAAAGAAGAACATCAGGAAACATGTGCAAATAGCAATCTATTACCAAGAAGTTAATGTATCACTGGCTGGTGAGCGGCACACAGGGAAGAACCAGATTCCCTCTGCTGGTATTTTCCTTGTGGTTTTCAATGAACCATTGTTCTCAACTCTAACTTTCCTTTACTGGGAGGAAATAGGAGTGCAGACAGCAAATGGTTTCATAATGGCTCAACAATAGAGTGTTGCAATGAAGAAGAAACCCTGCTCTCTGCCTCGCCCTGATGACAAGAGTACACTGCTCAAAAAGTAATCGAAATAAGGTTGCACCTGTGGCAAGTTCTCAGACATATTGAGCCATTTTGGCATTAGGAAATGACAGCGGTGATGCATCACTAATGCTGCACCTGCGAAAGAATAGTGTGAACAACATACAACAACTCATCCTTTTATAGTGCCGTGAACAGAATTAAAGACCATAAAGTATTCTGAAGAAGCTGCTGAATAACAAACATAAAAGAGTAACAACTGCTGAATTTCTCTACACAACTTACATCATTGGTATATATATTAATATTATAACAATACAATACATAATATATAATATTGGTCAGGCACTTTACCTGCATGTGTTCAGCAGCAGCAGCAGCAGCAGCCTAGATGAGGGTCAACTATAAAGAATTAAAAAAAAAACACACACACACACACACAACCAGTAAAACCTTGAAATACTTAGAAATCCAGCAAGATGATGGAAAAGTGCTTTTGGAAATTGACGTCATACAGGTTTCTTTCTCGTAACTTGTATTTTGTGTGTTTGAGCAAAAGTTTTGAGAACAAACTGCAGCCGTAAAATTGTGTTTTTGTAATATCAACAAAATTTGCTGTAAATCTGAAAAGGAACCGGTTAGTGTATTTTGGAATTCATGAGAAAAGGTTTTTCCTGGAAACATCTTTTGAACTTTGCAGGGATATTTTGTGCAAAACATGCAGTGTTTTTGGTAATCACGCGATGTTGTTCACAACAGATTTATTGACATTTATGACTCCGTGTCCGGTAAACCTCCACATGTTTGGAGGCGTATAAAAGCCGTGGCAGCTCAGACCTCCCTCAGAATCAGACGGCATCAGGTACGTTCACAGGTATCCTGAAACTTCCTCTTCATGTTGTTGTGCTTAGGCCTTGTCGTAGAAAGCTGTTTATTTGGAGTTATTTCATTTAATATTTCAACTGTCTTGAATGTTTTATGAGATGCGGAGAAAGACGAAGCTACTGAAGATGATCTATCTAAGGGAATTGAGTTTTATATGCATGCATTCATTCATTCATTCATTTTTTAATATAAATATCTAAAACCGAAAAAAAAAACCAAAAAAAAAACATTTTGACTGACCTTTCATGTAGGACCAGCAGGGTGGCATTTACAATGACTGAGTGGAAGGTTTCATCTGGGCGGGACCTTTCTTTCACCGGTAAATGGGTGTAGCTGTTTAACCTGCAATGTCTCATTTGGGACCAGATGCAGGAACAACTCACTTGTGGAGAGATCTTACAGAAGGGACAAGATGTGTGTCAAGACTGATGAGTGCAGTTGTATGAACTCCGAACCTCTGTGTGAACCGTGCAGGATGACGATCAAAGGCACAGAGAATGAGGAGGTCCACCTGTCCAACAACATCAACGCTCCAAATCAAGCGGAGAGTTCCACCGATCCCGACCTGAGCGAATCCCCGGCTGAAGTTCCCCGGGAGCGGGGGAGAAACTGGGGATGGATGCTGTCCGGGATCATCTGTTTGAACGTTTTGATCTTGGGCTGTGCGCTGGTCAGCGGCAGTGCTTACAACAATGTGAAAATCAGCGGGCCCGACGTGCAGGTTTTCCTCATCATCCTCGTCCTCCTCACCTCCATCTGGATGATCTACTACACCGTCTACACGGCCAGGCAAGAGAATGCCGTTGTTTACAGGGATGGTCACGCTGGGCCTGTGTGGCTTAGAGGTAAGTAAACATCCAACCGATTGAAGGCTTTTATTCTTTTAATTCACATCAACTTCTGAAAAAGTGTGATGATTTTGCCTCTGATCTACATGTGCATTTCTCTTTCAGGGGGACTTGTTCTTTTCGGAATCCTCAGTATCCTAATGAATATTTTCAAGATCGCCAGCTATGTGGGATACCTACACTGTGATTCTGCGGTTAAAGTCGCCTCACCTGTGGTGCAACTTGTTTTCATCATTGTGCAGGTGAAAATTGCAAAAGTCAAAAAGTGAGAACAATGCATTTGATATTTGCAAGGATATTGAGACTAATGTGGAATTTATTTGCAGACATGCTTCTTGTGGGCACATGCCAAAGACTGCGTACAGCTACATCGGAACATTTCACGGTAAGTTGGTCATGTTTATCATTAATATTAAACTTTTTTTTTTGTTCGATTATTTCTTGTTTTTTTGTTTGTTTTTTAAAAAGGTCAATAATCTGGCACTCGTTGCTTTTGCCTTTCTCGTTTATTTCATTTGATTTATAGCCAGTTACTTTTCCTTAAGCTAAACTGCACAGTTTCTTATGACAAGGTGTTTATGCATGTGGCCTCTAACCTTGTTTTCCCTTCCTCTTTTCAGGTGTGGGCTGATGCTTACCCTCTCCACAAATCTAGTTTTGTGGATGACAGCAGTCACGGAGGAGTCTGTTCACCAAACAGAAATTCCTGAATATCCAATCAACATCACGACGTCCTCTAAACGAAACATGTACATTGCAAGAGGTAAAAACAAAGCAATCTTAGTGTGTGTGTGTGTGTGTGTGTGTGTTCGTGTGCATGTGTGTGCAGGCAGTCAGAACAAAACCACAACCTAACTTTTTTCTTCTTCCGTACCATTTCTTGTCTTACAGCTAGTTATGGAGAAGATCATTGTAAGTGCAGCCACACTTCATGCAGCGTTTTCAAGGAGGCCTATTACTACTTGTACCCTTTCAACATCGAGTACAGCCTCTTTGCGTCTGCCATGGCCTACGTCATGTGGAAAAACGTAGGCCGAGTGATAAGCGAACATGGCCACCACAAGATCAAGTTTTCCCTCAAAGATGTGATCCTCGGTCCCCTTCTCGGGGTCCTTTTAGTGGCTGCAGGTCTGGCAACCTTCATCGTATATGAGATGGAAATGAAAAAAGACCACCATGACGATGACAAGACGGACAGAGCCATAATGATGCACTTCGTCGTCAATATAGTCATAGTGACCCTGATGTCAGTTTCCAGCATGATCGGCAGTGCAATTTACAAGGTGGATCACAGAGAGCACGTATCGGACAAAAACCCTACTCGCAGCCTGGACGTGGGCTTGTTGGTCGGAGCTTCACTGGGACAGATTATCATCAGCTACTTCACAATCGTTGCCATGGTTGCAACCGGAGCCAAAGGCCATCTAAACAGGCTCAACCTGACCTGGGCCATTCTGATGGTGATCCAGCTCGGCTTGCAGAACTTTTTCATAATCGAAGGTCTGCATCGGGAGCCCTTCCACGAGGTGCAAGAAGATGTTGTAGTGGTAAATCCATGCGTGCTAGGATCATCCAGTGGACTGTACAACCTTGAAAGCGTGGACTCAGACATAAAAAAGCCCATTCCAGAGAGCATTGCACACAACCTGCATGGCCACGCAGTGGAACACAAACACAGGCTACCGTGGAAGCGACGGATTTTGAAGGAGGTCTGTGCATTTCTGCTGCTGGGGAATGTCATAGTGAGTATACCCACTCTCTTTTATTCACAAATTATGGACAGCTTTTAAATTTTAATATGAAATGTAACCTTTTTTTTTTTTTTTTTTTTCTCGGCAGCTGTGGATCATGCCTGCATTTGGTGCTCGTCCCCAGTTTGACCATGACACCGAGACGGAGTTCTTCAAATTCAACATGTGGGCTGCCGTCGTCAATATTGGACTTCCTTTTGGCATTTTTTATCGCATGCACTCGGTTGCCAGTCTGTTTGAGGTTTTCCTGACATCATAACAATGTCACACAAAGGTATTTTTTAACTTGATAAAAACTGTTTGCATAAGCTATGAATCTTTGCAAGATTTGTGTCTTCACAAAATTATTGTGTGAAATGAATAGATATCATCACTTTGATGTTTTTATTATCCTGTAGCATCTACATTTGAGGAATACATGTGTGTAAAGTGTAATTTTTGCAGTGATGAAAATTATTTAATGAAATGTTGATCTTGCACAATTTTGATTTGTGTCACAAGCTTTGTATATACTAAATAAAATGACTGAAAAAGCAGAATGAATCACAATGTTTCATTGTGTATCATTATTATTATTATTATTATTATTATTATTATTAGTAGTAGTAGTAGTAGTAGTAGTAGTAGTAGTAGTAGTCGCAATAGTAGTAGTAGTAGTAGTAGCAGTGCTATTTTTATCATATGCATGTTCTCCCTGGCCATGGTTTACTCTGAACATTGAACTGGAGAAGCTGCATGAATGGGTAATTAAAAGTCAAACTGGTTTCAGCATTTTAAGGAAAAACTATTGAGCTGCATTTCATTCAATTTCTTCTCTTTATTTTGTTTTTAAAAAGTTATCTCTATTTAAAAAAAAAGAAGGGGAAAAAAGCTACTAGGCTTCTGAATCTATTGATCTAATGAATAATGTCTATGGAAAATCTACTTGTAAGACAGCCCACTAACGTGATGGTTAAATGTAGCAAAGACAGGTAAAGTGCTCATAATAATAAAATAAAATAAAATAAAATAAAATGAAATAAATAAATAAATAAATAAATAAATAAATAAATAAATAAATAAATAAATAAATAAAATTAAATAAAATAAATAAATAAATAAATAAATAAATAAATAAATAAATAAATAAATGCAGACGATATTATTAATAATATTCCAATCATATCCTCATGCTGAGTTTAAACAATGTGTTCACTTACTGTTTGGTTTTGAGAAGGTGATTATTGTGTTATTGTGTTTGGATTAATACTATACATATATTAGTGCTGTAAAAAATAACACGTTAAACAAATTAATTGATTTGAAACGTTTAACTCGTTAAAAAATTTTTTACGTAATTAACGCCGTTTTGTTTACTTCCTTTTTTTTTTTTTTTTTTTTTTTTTTGTTGTTGTATCTCTT
>OMNM01055349.1:0-21549 GCA_900302745.1 Parablennius parvicornis | reverse complement strand
TATTTGAGAGTCACACGTAATAGCAATTTATCTTGGCCGTCTGCTCATACGAATGTCGGTGTACTCTCTCTCTCTCTCTCCTTTATGAGAGAGAGAGAGAGAGAGAGAGAGAGAGAGAGAGAGAGAGAGAGAGAGAGCCATTGCCATTTGAGCCCTGGGAACAAGTAATGGGATACATGTCTAAATGGCTCATATTCCTGTCATATAGAGGAATAAAGAAACAAAAGATGTGATCTGCATTAAGAAAGCGTCCCTGGCTTATGCCTTTATTGGGTATAACTCATCATACTGTCACTTCCATTACTTTTGTTTGTCTTTGCCATTTGAACAAAATCTAAGCTCTTCTTTGTAGATGTGACTTCACCTGCCACGAACCGCGCCACACTTCGCTGAATGCGGCGCTCTCTTTGTTTTCCTTTAGTGAGTGGGAGAGAGTTTGGCTGTTGCCTCACTGTCACTTGTCGTCATTCTGTGTTTTCCTGCACGCTCTATTTATTCCAAAGGAAGAGGTCTCAGCGGGTTGCTAAGCTGTGTGCACAGCAGCATGTGCCACCTTTTGATGTTCTGCATTATGTTACAGATTGGTGACATGTGGCTTTATGCACAGTCACAAATCACCTCTCTCTCGGAGTTGAATTTCATTGTGGTTTTTTTTTTTTTTTTCGTTGTTGTGGACAATGTGGGAATAACTGCTGGGTATTATCTGCCAGACATTAACACCAGCTGTGTTGGATACTGATCCTGTATTCCCTTTAACTCAGATCGCAGAATTCCCGTTACGTGTTCAATTTTGTAATCAGTCTCTATGCTAACTCATGCCAACACAAAAAAAAAAAAAACTAATGTAATTGTGACAGATATCTAATTTGATGGCATTTCCTGTTTTATTTTGTCCCCAGACACTTTGCTGATGGTCCTAAGATTCACTTCCTTCTTTTCTCACCACACCTGTGCATCGCTTCTGATCAGTCTTTCAGTCTACATACATATAGGCCCAATATACACATTACAATGCGCATGGTTTTTCGTGTTTTCATCTCAGAAAACTTTTGCTTTTACATGGCAATGATGTTTGTTTACACAGAAACAGCTGAAGCGCTGTAGTTTTCATGTTGGGCCTTCTTTTCCAGAGATAGAGATGGAGTCGGAACAATTTCAAAAAGTTGCATTTTCCTTTGTTTCCATGGAGACAGAAGATGGGGTGTTTTCAAAAAAGTTCTACCTTGTGAGCCATTTTTATTAAAAAGTTGTGTTTTGTGCTTTCAGTGGCTCAGAGAACTACTGTGTATAAACGGACTCCCAAAACACAATGAAAGTTTTCCATTTTCACTAGAAAATATTCTTGTTGTTGTTTTAAGTAATGCCAACATTTTCTTTTGTGGATTCTTCGTTTTAGAAGTTTTTCTTAGCCTCTTGATTTTGTTGGATTTTTGATGGATTCTTGTTTATGATCTCTGATTCAAATAATGACATTTGAACCCCACGGTATTGGGTCACCTGGTTTTTCAGTGGTGCTCCTTCCTGTATTTGATCTACATTTGGTAAATGATATTGTATACCCTTCTGGAAACTGTTTTTCACTTTTCATTTCAAAAAGATTTCTTATCCAGACACAAACATTTTAATAATGATCATTGTATACAAGCATGTTGAAAATGCAGTAGTTTGTATCCTCGGCCATTAGGTAGTTGGTTTTTGTAATGCAAGCACACACACATGCACTCAGAAAACAGTACAAAGTAGTTCACTTTGTATCTGACTGTAAGAAATGCATTTCTGGTGATCCAGTTCACAGTAAATATCCACTTTATTGGGGGAATGCTAATAAATTCAAAAGAGTGAGCCACATGCTGCCATTATAGTTGCATACCTACTCAACAATATGCAGAAGAACTATTGACCGCAATGCACGCTGCAAGCTGCTTTCAAGAAGTAAAACACAATGAAATTTCAGCATTTTTACCTGGAAATGACATATCATGGTCTAAATGTGCCTATCACAAACACTACAGCACTGTGTCATTAACCAAACACAGCCATTGTTGTGTTAATTATTCCTTAAGCATCTTGTATGAACTCAGTACACCATCAGGTGGTGCAAACTGGTATTGTATAAATTGCTGACTTTGGGAGGTATACCAGCAGGACGTCACAAAACTGTGTTCAAGAAGACATGATGACTGTTGTTTTTTGTCCTATTTGACATTTCATGTTAATTTCTTCATACACTTTAATCATAAAGATCCTCTTGGGATTGTTCTGATTCTGATCAAAGAGAAATTTTACATTCAAAACATGTTACTTTACATTTCTGCTTTCTGTCAGCATTGAGTATACTGTAAAAGTTTTTTTTTTTTTTTTTTTTTTTTTTACATTGAGTTGGCTTGGATATTTTGATATTTTGATATTTTGCTGTTTTGCGTACAAATCATCCTGCACTTCTCTTGGGCAAAATGAATTATTCATTTATGTAAATCAGTATTATTAAAATGACTCTAAGGCAGCGTTAACACTCTTGGCGTGGGTAACTAGTCCAGGCCAGAGTTGACAAAAGAGAAATGTTTGCCGTTAGGTGCTGCTTGGCTTTGTGCTCTCTATGAAATCTTTAAAAATATTGGACTAAAAAGAAAACACATGCTGGGCAGCTAATGTGATGTTTATTCTTTGACTTTCATAAAAGCTAAAAAGCAAGCATTTCAGTTTATATTGTGATTCTGACATTATTTTTGCAATTGTCTCTTTGTGTGCAGTAGAAGAGGGACTGATAGACTTCCACAACAAAATGTGTGCTAAGTTGCTTGCAACACAACGCTTGTTTGATAAATATTATGTATGCACAGATACAAGTATCGGATATCGGGTCCGATGCTACACCTACTCACACTTGTACTTGTGAAATCTCCTTGATACATACCAGCGAGCATTACGTGTCATCATGTGTCAGCAACATCACCCATAGGTACACAAGAGAGGATGAGTGATGTCAGCGGTTTGTAGATTCGTACAGTTAGACGTTCTTAAAACATATCGGTGCAAACTATTAAGAAGTCTTTCAGGGTGATAACATTATGAAATATGTGTTATGTGAAATATGTGTTATTTTACAGGGTGTCAAACACATTTTAGTTCAGCAGCCACATGCAACCCAATTTCACCTTGAATGTGTTGGACCGGTAAAACTGTGCCATAATAACCTTTGAATTTAAACTTTTAAGTCTTTCTTAGTTGGGGTGCAGAGTATAGGTGATCAAATTGTATACATTTCCCTCCCAAAAAACAAAAGAATTACTGAAACTTGGTGTTAAATACAATGGAATATCCCGAACAAAGACTTATCCTATCGCTGTTGCATGATGGGTATTTCTACAAGCTCACAATGACAACATGGATTTGAACTTAATGCAATTTTGCTATTGTTTATGGCAGTATCACTAATATCTCAGCTCAGATCTCAATGTTGTGTTGTCTCTGCCACTCTATAGACATTTGTTTTATATAAGTAATGTTTTCGTTGAGATTTTATCAATTTGCTTGGTGATTTGGCGTGCCGGATTGGAGCCACTTGCGGGCTGCTTTTAGTTGACGAACCTCATGTTTGACATCCATGTCTCAAAGTAGATTGTATCCTTTAAATACATTTTTGGTTTCTTTTGATGTTCAAATAAGTTTTAGATTTTATTTTATTTTAGCTCCGTGTGCTTGTTCTGGGCAAAGCATTGTAGCATTGCAATCACACCAGGATCCTTATGTCAGACCAGTCGCTTGTTAGTGTACTTTCCCCAATCAAAGATACAAAGCTAGTAGCTGTCAGTTCTGTTGACAAAGATTTAAATTCAATAAATGAACTTCATTTTAAGTTTTGAAAAGTGACAGTTGTGTTCTGGCTCTTACATTTTTTTCTCCACCCTATCCTGGGTCTGTAAATGTTTTCTTAGAAGCAATGCCACAGTAAAGGTGAAGAGGTGGATGGTTGATTAACTGATAATACCTGAGGGACTTTTAGGGAATTTCTGGGGTGATGGAGGTCCCCAATTATTTTCCAAAGCTGCACGTAGCAGAGGAGGTCATGGCCTGCGATACAGACTGAGACACACACAACAGGTTGTCCTTGACTTGGAAATATGCGATGTGAAAGTAAAGTCTGTGTGAAGAGTTCAGGAATTTTTGCAGTTGTACAAAGAAGGCAAGTTGAATGAGATTGTGAGGCGACGATCACAGGTTCGACCAACCCAGTCATCACATTTTACCCCCACCATAAAGAATGTATTCAGGTTCAGAAAAGCCTTAATTTCTACTAAATTATTCCTGTTATAGGTAAAGTCTCTCGCCACCTATCCTAGTGATTAATGCTGTTTACCTACAGATTGGATATCAAATAAAATATCCTTTGAAGTCATTAATACACATATGCTATCTGCCCTGTACAGTGAAAACTGGGATTCACTCGTGAAAAGAACACCTCTCCAAAGTGCCATCAAATGTGAGCATTTGCCCACTCGAGTCAGTTAAGACGGTGAACTGCAGTCAGGTGAAGACCACAAGCATGCAGATAAACTTCCCTGAGACGGTTTCTGAAATTTGTGCAGAAATTCTTTGGTTATGCAAAGTGATTGTTGCAGCAGCTCTCCGAGTGCCTGGTTACAGACGATCATGGAGGTGAACATGCTGGATGTGAAGGTCCTGGGCTGGTGTGTGTACATGTGGTCTGCAGTTGTGAGGACAGTTGAATGTACTGCCAACTTCTCTGAAATGCCTTTGGAGAAGGTTTATGGTTGAGAAATGACCATTGTATTAATGGGCAACAGCTCTGGTGAACATTCCCACAGTCAGCGGGCCACTTGCATGCACCCTCAAAAGGGTGGATGGATTTTCTCAAAGGATAGGTGCTCACCAACAGAGATTTAGACAAATTTATGAACAATATTTGAAAGAAATAGGCCCTTTGGTTAAATAGAAAAGGCTTTAGATCTGTATGTTCAGCTCATGTGAAAAAGGAACAAAAACAAGAATGTTGCATTTATGTTTTAGTTCAATCTTGAAACAACACCTATTCATATTCCAAAGAATAAATTCACTGTTGTCATACAGGCTGCATGATGATGGTGCCAGTGGCAGAAAGGAGGCTAGAGATTTGGTCTTGGGACCTGAATTTTATCAGTTTAATTCCCACAGGTCAAGTCCCTGAGCAAGACCCTTGCCCGATAACATGGCAAAGTTTTCAAGTGAAAAAGTGAAGCTTTCGTTGTGTTTACACATCAACGGTGCTTGGAGCCAAAGAAAAGCCAACTTTTGAGAAAGGGCTCCCAAGGTGGAACTTTTTGCAATTGCTCAAATATGACAATTTCTGGAATTGTTCAATTCCATTGTCCTTGTTGATTGTAGAAACACTGCTACTGCGCATGCTCACCATGGCCGTGGTAAAAAGTTCTTCTGCAGATGCTTGAGTAGGAGGACAATTACAACAATGGCAGCCTCCAGAATGTCATGACTCCCCGTCCATATTCTCCTGGGACTTTGTAGTTTTATAGTTGACAGTCACTGTAATAACAATCCAACTTTGTTGTTTGTCCATACGAATGTCCGTGTACTCTCCATTGTTAATGGTAAAAGCATTGTTCTCCGCAGGCTTGTGTGGTTTTGCTCCGAAAACAAACAACAGCACCCACAAGTGCCCTATGTTGTTGTCACTGTTTCTGCAATTGTTGTGTAAACAAACATTATTTACAGGTGTTGCTGTGTAACTCTGAAGCTTTTCTGAAACAACAATGCAAAAATAGTTCATGGGGGTCTTGAAGCCCTGTTGATTTTAGAGCTTATAACTTTTACGTGTCAAAAATAGGTGAATCAGCATTATATCATTATACCATTATTATTATTATCATTATTATTATTATATTTTATGTCACACAACAACAAAGATTAAGTGTTTACATCAAAAGTATCAGTAGCAGGAGGAAAGATGCTGGTGTTTCAGACTAAAGCAATAGAATCTGTCAAAAAGAGAGTTACATAAAGTATGGCTTCATTGAAGCAATGAAAGGAATTCCCCAAGAGGATGAATAAAGTATGATTAGGCTAGGGCAGGGGTCGGCAACCTTCAACACTCAAAGAGCCATTTGGACTCGTCTCACACTGAACAGAACACACTGGGAGCCGCAACCACCCCCTTATGCACTTTTAATTATATTTAATCAGCATGTGAGTGAATAATTTGCAACATTGTATGCCTGTTAACGTTGAGTGAGGAATTGCAACATTGTATGCTTGTTGTATGCCAGCGGGACCGAGGCTCAAGGAGCTGCAGCAGAGGGACCAAAAAGCCACATGAGACTTTGCAGCCACGGGTTGCTGACCCCTGGGCTAGGGTGTCATGTGTTTCATACCCATGGGTTAGATTTTTTGGAAAAATCCCTGGGATGTACTTGGGATATCTATACTAATATGAGAGTGTTTATTTTATTTTATCCTTTGCTTTATACTGATGGGATAATGATTGTAATGATCATAGTAATACAAAAGTAATATATGGTCACCCTGCTTAATATGTCCCCTAACAAAAGAAAGTTATAGCTATTTTTCTCATATCTTAAGATTGTGTCATAATGGAGGGGGGGGAAACATGTAAACAAGCTTCAGAAACAGAATCTAAGTTCTCTTTTTTTTTTTTTTAGAGCGCAATTGCATACTTGAGGAGTTGAGTGATTGCCCCTCATTTCAGACATTTTTCTTCATGCCAATCAACTAATTGAGGCGGCCTCCTTTGTTTGGGGCGCCCTCTCATTGGATAATATGCAGAGGAGGACCCGCCCTAAATTGAAATTCTTTGGTATGATTGGCTATAATTGACATGGCAACAAAATTCTCGGCCAATCGCAATTGACGCCTTCCTTCCCCCATAAGGCTGCAAGCTGCTGCGCTCTCACAGCTAGCTAAGTAGAGAGGGTTTGATGTGTGTGTATGTGCGGTCATCTTTTTGCTTGGAGCTCTTCTGAGGCAGTCGCAAAAACCGCTTACTTCCCTTCTACAGCCTTCTCATTTCTTCTTTGGTAGCCACACAACAATACCAAGCTGAAGTTGCTTCGGTGAAGGTAAGGTAATTCCTTCCCCTTCCCGAAAGCTGCACCGGCTGATCCAAAATGGCTCCTGTATTGGAGGAGCTAACGTTTAGCTGCAGCCTGCTAACAGCGGCGTATTAAGCCCCGGAGCCGGTCGCTCGGTCGGTAGCCTAGCTCACCGACAGCTGATTTAAATTCAGCCAGAAAATGGCGTCGTCGACAATGTACTATTGACTGGCATTTGCTAAAAAATTAAAAGCATATATCGACAGTGTGCACGCTTGACATCCCTTTGCACTGCATTTATGTGGACATAAACCTGCATGAGAACCCGGGGGAAGGAGACGGAAACACCAGGGAGTTGGGAGTGAGGGTGCCGGCCTCGCTCCGCTGCTCTGCCCGTGTCACTGCGCCAGCGGTGCGGCTGCTTTCAGGCTGGCCCCCTCCTCCATCCGGCTTGTAGCAGACACAGCTCTGCACACAGAGTAGCCCTGTGTGAAGATGCTGCAGATGCACAGTATAAACATGTTGGGTCGTGACGTCGCGGTCTGAAGGAAAAGCTAATGAGCTAGCCGGTGGCTTTATTTTTAATTTGTTTTCCTTTACAATCTGACACAGACTGCAGCTTGTTTTATTGGTGTCAATAACGCACAAGCGTTCATTTCACGTTAATTCTCACTCGTATCAAGGCAACCGCCGTACTTAACGGACTTTCCAGTGAAAGAGATCCCATCTTCATCAAGTTAGTTAATACAGCGCGCATTAGTAGTGCTTCTAGTAATAATACATAACAATAAGCAAAATAAATTAATGCATCACTAATATAAACTATTATTAATGGTATTAATCAAACTTACTGCCTGCAGGAACAAAAAAAAAACCCAACACATTTTCATTTTGTGATCTATATGGCATTGTATTATGTCTCTCTTTTGCCATGAAACCATTTAACTTCAGTAGACCAGCTCTGGATGCTGCATATCAAAATAAGAGCCCTCTGAAATAGCACTTCTGAGCTAATTTCCCTCTTAACTGCAGACTGATATTAAAAGGAAATTCCCTGTTGGCATACACTCATTCCATGTAAGACTGATAGACAATATCAGGATGTCACTCACCAAGAAACCTGCCCCTCTAATGTATCATATCATAAAAGCCCTCTAATAGCAAGGGTAGACTAATTTCGCTCTAAATTCAGACTGATATTAACAGGAAATTCCCTCTTATCATCAACCCGTTGCATATCAGACTGACAGTTGACAACCTCAGGATGTTGCTCAACAGGTACCAGTCCAATTTGATGTGGTTTTTATCAAAAAAGCCTTCTGAAATAGCAGGTTTTCGCATTTATTGCTCGAATTTCAGACAGACGTAATCAGGAAATTTCCTCTTATCATAAATCATTCAAATGTCCTATTTATAGTTGACCACTTCAGGATGTTACTCACAAAGTCCCAGCCAAATTTGATATCATTTCAAAATAAAAGGCAATTGAACGTTTGAATATGACCAAACACATTTCCTGATTTAACATTAGATTACCTCAAAGTACTAATTACCCTAAAGTCATTCCACATCACAGTGATAGTGGACCATCCTAGGATATCACTCAGTTGATATAAAGGAATTCTGATGTCATTAAAAAAAAAAAAGCACAAAACGCTTATTTTAACCCCTGTCAATCTTCAGGGTGCTTTTACTTTTAAACAGTTAAATCAGCTTTTTTAATGTAACAATTATATACACAAATGTCTCCACTGCACAGATATTGTGACTACTACAAGGATGTAGCACTTCCTCACACAAAAGCAACTTGTTTAGTTTTTTATTTCTTAATTCTAGAACACTAATGGGTGATTTTCATCCAGACATTTATTGACATTTGATGATGTGAAAGCTGATTCTGAGAATGATATAATATTTTGGAGACGGAGGGAAGGCAGCCCAGATGTGCTGTTTCACAGGGCTCTTATGTTGATATGCTACATCACATTGGGCTAGTCATTTTGTCAGTGACATTCTGAGGATGTCTGACCTGACGTCTGCTTTTTCAGGGTGGTATTATTTTGATATATCACATCCTGAACTGGCCTACTGTCAGTCTGAAGTGAAATGGGTTTATGGCAACAGAGGGATTGAATTTATTAAAAAATAATCTGACTAAGTATTAATGATAATCTAAGTTGTTAGCTATGTTGTTGCCTATTATAAGAAGTAGTATTAAATAGTGTTTTATTAACTAACCTAGAGATCTCATTCACAGGAATGTCACATTTATTTTGAAATCAGTTTGGTGTATGGGCCCACTGCTAAAAAGAGTCAAGCGGCTGACTTGACTCTGTTTTCCGAAATGGGGACCAACTTGAAATCCGTTAATTCTCCGTGTTGTAGCCAGGCCTGTAACAAAGACAGCTGTACTAAAGCTCAAATGATGTACATTGGAGACTAACTCTCACAGCTGCATTTGGATCTGTGTCTCTGCCTGTTATTTTTTCTCTCCCAAAGCCTCTAATTGCTTTCTTTCTCTTCCCCAGCACCGTTTTCCCCATCCCCTCCTATTATTCTTATTCTTTTGAGTATTCTTCATTGTCAAGCCGCCAAAGTGGAGAGTGTGATTGCAGAAGGGGGTGCTTCTCGTTTCAGGTAATGACTCCAACACTGCAGACGAAACACCAAAACATGGATGAGGGCAGGGAAACAAAATCAGTTTGGGCTGAAACTTCCGGCCTTTGCAACAAAGCAGGATGTGGGAAGGCTCAAAATGGCTGTCACACACTTTCCTTTGTGAGACCTTTTTTTAAAAATGGGAGGTTTGGGTGCACACTGTGAGCCTTGGGAGGTTTTTTGTCCTCTTGTTTGTGGACTGCTGATAGTAGCACACGCCCTGTTCCCAGTGTACACTAAACTGAGGTTTTGGTTGCATTGGTGTGTTTTATGGAAATACTAAAACTCAAGTCAAAGCACTTTTTTGCACTTATTTTTTGGATAAATCTCAAACTTTTTGACAGGGATGTTTGTCTACAATGCAATGCCAGAAATACTAATAATTTAGTTAGAATGTTCGGCTACCAGTGAGTGCTGTTTTGGTAGTGAAACCACACAAGTGCTTGCAGACAACAATATGCTATAAACATTAACAATGGCAAGTGCACGGACATTAACATGAACAGTCGCATCGGTATTCCGGGTGACTGAACTCTAAAACTACCAAGTCCCAGTAGAACATTGACTGGGAGACATGACGCTCAGGATGCTGACCTTGTTTTTGTCCATGTACTCGTATATGTGCAGAAAAACTACTTACCACAGTCGTGCTGTGTTTGCACTATAACAGCATTTCGGCCATCAACGAGACAGGCCTCGAATATATCCAGAAATTCTCATTTTCACCTGTTTACATGACGACAGACGACATGGCTCAAGCTTTTCGGAAAAGTTCCTTGGAAATGTTTTTCAGTGGCTCCGAGCACTGTTGTGTAAAATAGACACCCAACACCTAATGAAAATTTTGCATCCTCATTTCAATTAAATTTTCAATTCAACGTTAATTCAATTCAACTTTATTTATATAGCATTAAACAGTCATGGAGTGTTTTTTTGTGTTTTTTAAAGTGCTTATTATTTGGAGAAATTTTTTATCTTGCAGTCATAGATGATGAATGCAACAAGTAAAATGTCATTAATGCTCATGTATGAAAGCTCATTAATTGTGTTTGCCATCATTTTAAAGGCTTGGATTAAAAGGGACTTCTCATTGAGAAACTCCTGGTTCATGTTGAACTGCCTTGTATAGTTATGAACATTTGAGCGAGATGGGGTTTTGTCCCCATAGTGAAAGCACCACCCCGATAAAGATAGATTCAGACCTTCACGTGGAACATCCCACGTTAAGGTCACGATGCAAACATGGCAAAATCAGACTGCACTGAGTTTACCCCTCAGTCTAGTCGACTCCAAGAAAAATCAGACATTCTCAATCATTATTGCTAAAGCAACATGCATGTATGAAAAAAATGTTCCAAGGAAATTTGAACCCATTGAGATGTATAATAGACAGAAAGGTGCTTAAGGAGATGGCAACTATTGCTAAGCACAGATGGATAAAATGTGGAGCTGGTTTATATTTTATGCAGGCAGATGTGGAGACTAAATTGTTAGTGCTCCTCTATAAACAATGTTTCCTCTCCAGCTAAAGTTACTTTACCGGTTGTCCAGTTTATGTGGCGTGCTCGTGAATCTTTCACTGTACATGGAAGAGCTCATACTGTGACTGTTGGAGTCATTAATACATTGTGCATGTCCTGGAAAGATAAGTCCAGTGGTAGAAATATACAGTAGAAAAGTCGCTGCACCTTGCTGCAGGTCTTAATGGATTAAGTCATGTATTTGCTATTCTCTTGCACCCACAGTTCCTAATGGTGTGATGGCTGTGCGTTCTTGGCGCAGCAGAGCAAACAAATGTATCATAGTGTTGTTGTTTTGTATTTTTATTTAATAATGCAAAGGTTAAACACTGGCACACCGCCTGGAATCCTTACTGGAAGGGGAAGTCTATGTAGTCATTCATCTCACTTGTGCAGTTTATCAATGCGACATCACAACTCTTGAACTTAAGCATGTTTTAAATATTTAAAAGTCTGGAGTCAAACTCCACTGAGAGTGCTTGAAAAATGCCAGTGATTTGTAAAGTAAATTGTTGGAACAATAGATTTTCGAGGAAAGTTAACTCTAAACACTAGCGATGCACCGATGCCAGTATCAGGCTTTCTGTTGGAGGTCTGTATAGGTAGCGTTGAAGCTGTGTGTAGGTGGCTTGCAGCTACGCATAGTCTTCGCAAATGAATCAGGATTCATGACATTTATTGAGTAAATAAGTGGTATCAGTGCCTCCCTACTAAACAAGAGTAAAATGTATTATGAGACCTGTTTTTGTCGTGAAAGGTCTCCCATCTGAAAATAAAACGTATTTAATGTGTACCAAGAAACAGTTTTTTTGACTTGCTATTAATGAAACTGACTTTAGGAATTATTAGAGCTTCATATCAAAGTCAAATTAAACTGATAATTGAATCAGTTTAACGGGTTCAGAACTCTGTGAGTTGGCTTCAACCGACAAGACCAAGACTGGTTAATCTTCTAAATGAGTCCAGGTGGACTTTATGTTATGCTAGTGCCAGCAGGGAGGCGTAAATAAGCTAATCCTACAAATATGAGCTCGCATCCAACTCCCAAGGCCATTACAGGTGGTTTAAGGGCTCGTTTACACTCCGATTTCAAGGGACGACACAAAACTTTCTGTGCGATTTGTTTTCACATTTACACAACGGTACTTTACGAGTTTTTCGAAAATGCAACTTTACCACAGCCGATGGTAAAAGGTTCTTCTGACCATGTGTGAATAGACGGCCATTAGCGTTTGCGGCCCGAGTGTCGTGACTCCCAGTTCATAACCTCCTGCGACTTAGTAGTTTTGTAGTCGAGTCACCTGTGATGGCAATCCAACTCCGTCGTCTGTCCATGCGAATGTCCGTGTACTCGTCTCTCCTGCACGTGTGGTTTTGTTACAATAACCGGCAACAGCTCCAACTTGTGGCCTGGCATGCAAACTACATATTTTTCATTGACATCGTTTTCAAACATGAAACTTTTCTGAAACGAAAACATAGAGACTATACGTTTGCACTCGAAATGTTGTCGTGTAAACAGAGCGTAATACACGCATGGGTACTTCTGGAGAACCTTCAAATCAGAAGCTGTAATTCTTTGATAAGATCTGAATGATTCATTTCCAATTGCCTGATCAAGCGGACGTCTCCTGCAGACTATGATGAGGGCGAGCCAGACATGCAGCTTTGTGCCGGCACGTCATGCAGCGTTTATTTCTTTGAGCGCTTCAGTAAATCACCTTTAATTGATGAGCCAGTTCTCTTTATTTGTCCAAAATCTAAATACCTCTATTCAAAAAATGTTTACATGCAAAGTTATATATAAGTCCCCTGAATCTAGCATTTGAAGTGTTTTGTGAGCGTAATCCATCTGTCATGTAGGTGAGAGCTTTTGTTCCTGAGTGTGTTGTGAAGGATGACTGAGTGAATGACTGAGCAGCATAATTAATCTCTTCTCCTCCGAGGTGGAGACTCAGTCTTGCTCAGCGTAGCGTGAATCTAATGCTTGTATTTGTTTATTTATTTATTTATTTATTTTCTCCTTGCAGTGCTTCTTCGGGGGGAGGAGGTGATAGGGGTGCACCTCAGCACTATCCCAAGACTGTCGGCAACAGGTTGGTTTGAATTCGGATTGAAGCATTAAACAGATTTTGATACGACCGTCGGTGCACTCACCATTGTCAACGTTTGTATCACATTGTTCCCTCTGTGTGTCGGTGTGGTTTCATTACAAAAACAAACCAACAAACACACGTGCACTGTTATGCTCACTACATCACTTACTGTGTTTCTTCCATTGGGGTGTAAACGTGAAACTTTTCTGAACTGTAAATGCACAAAGGATACGTTGTCATGTAAACGTGGCCTTAATCCAGCCAGATCTGTCCGACCTGAGCACACCCTGAAAATGAGAAAACACAACCTGCCTTTGCTCATAGTCAGCTGGCAAGGTTAGTGAAGCGTGTCGTAATTTGGTTAGAATTGATCATGTTATAAGCTCAAATAGGTAATGCTAATACTTTGTAGCAGTTTGCAGTTTAAAATTTTGATGCTCTGCAACATTTTTTTTTTCTTTTTTGATTAACTGAATTTTTTCCTGCCACTTTCATTAATCACCTAGTTTTTAATCAAGGTTACAAAGTTTGATCAATGACAATTGTTTGGTAAACATGAGCTCCGATGCTAATGTGCCTCTGGTGACTATTGTCAATAGTTTTCTCCATTGTGCAATTATAGTCAACAGCTCTGTTGATTAGAGGGTGAAAATACCAGGAAACTGGGATTTGAATTCCCAGAAGTCAACTGCAGAACACACACACACACACATACACGGATCATTTCCCAATTAAAGGTCACATCATTGGTGTGAGATGTACCCAGTGCCTATTAATTATTATCTTGAGGTCCTGTGTTTTTTTTGGAAAGTAAGATGGAGGTTTTTCCTGCTTGTTGTAACTGTGGCGTCGTTCCACTCCGCTGAGCTTCTTGTGTCTGTGCCTCTGCAGCGAGTTCCTGGGGAAAACCCCAGGGCAAAGCGCTCAGAAATGGGTTCCTTCACGAAGCACTAGACGAGATGTCAACTCCAGCAACGAAAAAGAGCGACACGATGCAATCTTCAGGAAAGTGAGGGGGTGAGTGCCAAGACCCAAGTAGATCACCCTCCTCCACACACAGATAGCTTGTTTGTTTTTTTTCCCCCTCCATATATCGTTTTTATAGAGCCTTTCAGAGTCCAGCGGAAGCGTCGTTACAGGCATGCTCTGTTTCACATCACTGTCAGCTGTTGAGTACAGTTCATACAAAATATTCCCCATGATTACTTGGCCAGAAAATGAGTAAATTAAAATAAGTCTTAATAATGGGGCTCTTCAATTCTGTTGCTGTTTATATATTTCAAAAGTTTAACAAAAACATTATTCATAAAAGAAATGTAAGGATAAGGTTAAGGCTTCAAATAAAACATCACAAGGTTCCAGTAGTTGAAAGAATTTCATGTCTGTGATGGGAAAATGGCTCAATATGAGGAAATGCATAAAAAAAAGTACACTGCATTTAATCAAAACAGCATTTGGTTAAATACTTTAACAGCAGTGACATTAAACATGTGATTTCAATTGAAGGTTAAGTCTAGGAAACAAACAAAAGGCAGTTAATTTAAAAACATTGGCAGAAAGAAATATAAGTATGATTGTTTACTTGAGTAAAAAAAAAAAAAAAACATTTCATTTATGGCCCAAAATGAAAGGTTGCAAAATGCATACAGATAGTACAAATGCTTCAGAAAGTTAAAAAAAAAAATGAAATAAAATACTTCAATAAAAATGCAGGATATATGGCTTTGACTCAGGAAAACTGTATGAAAGTGGGCGTAAAGGGTTAAACAATACCATCTGATTTTGAAGAAAATGTCCAGTTTGTATCCAAGTGTAATTCAGCGTTTCAAACATATTTTGTTTGGGCTCCATGAAGCAGCAGTCGTCAGATCATCGCGTGTTTAGCTGAAGGCTAATGTCGCTTTCCCACTTTGTATCTCATGATGTTTACAAGCACCAAAAATAAAATTAAAGATGGCTATTTCCATCGGTTTGATTGTGGAGCCAGAGCTCAGAGACAGGATGTGTGCTATAAAAAAAAACGTTTAAAAGCGTGCTTTTATTTCTTTTACAATAGAGGGTTTTTTTTTTTTCAGCTCACTCTGACATCGTCCTGCTGTTATTGTTTTTTTCCAGCATACTCAACAAGCTCACGCCTGAGAAGTTTGACAAGCTATGCCTTGAGCTCCTGAACGTGGGCGTAGATTCAAAACTCGTCCTTAAAGGAATCATCTTGCTGGTAAGCTGACCTTCTTGTTGTTGTTGTTATTTTAGATTCTTTAGTGCTTTGCTAAATGGAAATGGGTAGATCCAGTCTTGGCAGGCAGCTCCGAGTGAGTCATACCCGTCCACTACACGCTTTAATGACCTCAGCAGTCCAACTCTTGACTCGTTTGTGTGTGTGTGTGTGTGTGTGTGTGTGTCAGATTGTAGACAAAGCCCTAGAAGAGCCGAAGTATAGCTCGCTCTATGCTCAGCTATGTCTGCGCTTGGCAGAGGACGCACCAAACTTTGATGGCCCTTCATCTGAGATCCAAACATCCCAAAAGCAGAGCACAGTGAGTGCAGCTTTTCACTCTCCTCTGAAAGTTCATTGTTCTGTCAGCCAATGATTTATTCCAAATGTATTTTTGCTTTCTCACAACATTCTGTTTTCTGTGGGTTTAATAAAGCAATCGTCGCCCATCTGACCTTTTTTAGAGAAAGATCAGGATTCTTCACTTAGTTTTCATTGGCTCTTTTAGTCTGATGTAACAGCAGATTATTTCCAAGCCCATTTTGTGCCTCCCATGTCAACACCAGAGCCGTTCTCATGAGCTGCAATTGTACACTTTGTTCCAACTGCAGACCTTCAGAAGACTGCTGATTTCCAAGCTTCAAGATGAATTTGAAAACCGTGCCAGAAATGTTGAAAGTAAGTGCTTGTGCATCTTTTGACTTCTTGCGGTGGAATCAAACAACTTTTTTTTCACATCGTGCAACTACAAAATCTACAGTTTTACAGGATCATTATCAGATGTACATTGTGTTCAGCAGACCTTCTTTGAAAAGAGCTAAACATACTTACCAGGGGTGTCATTCACATACAGCCCATCTTGAGTTGGCCAGACAGGTACAATGGGGCCAAAATAACCCTTAAGTATAATCTTTAAAGTTTTTCTTAGTTATATGTAGTAAAAAAAAAAAAAAAAAGACTCCAATCGCAGCATGAAGCCAAACCTTCTTCTATAGCTGTTGTGCTATGTATGCTTTTACAATCTCAGCTGGACAGCATGGCTGTGAGGCAACGCTTTCATGCCAACATATCATTTCAGGTCTCAGTGTTGTGTTGTTGCTACTTTTAAAATAGTTTGTTTAAAAAAAAAATTTTTTTTTTTTAAATCTAGCTTTGAAATTTTTGAACCTTTTATTGGCGGGGCCGTATTGGAGCCTTTTAAAAAGGAAGCTCCTGTTACTTATCAGCCTGTTGCTGGATTTTCTTATTTGACTGTCATAAGTGTCATTACTTTCTTTGTGTCAGCACATGACATGCCGCTCCTGCCACTGCATCAAGTGTAATGCCAACTTCCTGCCTTGTCTTTTCAGTCTATGACAAACATGACAACCCTCTTACTTCTGAGGAGGAGGAGCAGCGTGCCATTGCCAAGATCAAGATGCTTGGCAACATTAAATTCATCGGGGAACTTGGCAAACTCGACCTCATCCATGAATCTATCCTTCATAAGTGCATCAAAACAGTACGTACACACTTGGGTAGCCACTCGTTGCAGATTGGGGTTTGAGGACTGTTTCTGATCTGTGTCACTGCTCCTGAAGCTTCTGGAAAAGAAGAAGAGAGTCCAACTCAAGGATATGGGAGAGGATCTGGAATGCCTCTGTCAGATAATGAGAACAGTGGGGCCGAGACTCGACCATGAGAAAGCAAAGGTAACAGCTCAGGTTTTTCACATTCAACATACGACGGTCGGCTCTAAATGTGTGGAAATGATCAGTAATGTGAATACAAATCAAATAACTGAATTTATTCTTGTGCCTGCCTCTTTAAGCAGCAAGGTGCAAAGATTAGATAGATAGATTTTTTTATATACAAGTAACTCGTAGCGCACCATCGGGAACACAGACACAAAAAGCACATCAAAACATGCGGAACGATCGGGGAATATGTTGCCATGACTTCTGTTAATGATTTGGCTGACTGTTTCTAAATAAATCCCCAAAAATGGCAACAAAAAATGTCCCATACAATGGAATTGGAATTTTCTCGTTAATATTGCCTATGAGTTCAATCATCTGAACTAATTTTCAACATTATTGTAAATCCTGCTGTTTAACTAGATGCTCTTTGTTTCCTCTTGCCCCCCTCACAGTCTTTAATGGATCAGTACTTTGGCCGTATGCGATCCTTAATGAACAACAAGGAGTTGCCCGCTCGGATCCGCTTCCTACTGCAAGACACAGTGGAACTGCGAGAAAACAACTGGGTCCCCCGCAAGGCTTTCATCGACAACGGACCAAAGACGATTAACCAGATCCGTCAGGACGCAGTGAAAGTGAGTCCGGGTCGGGGGGATAAAATATGCGCCTTCAACGCGATAAAGATCAAAGTGTGACTGCAGTATTGTAATCTTCATGTTTGATAACTCCGTCCCTTTAGGATTTGGGTGTTTTCATCCCAGCACCCATGTCTCAGGGGATAAGGATGGACTTCTTCCTGGAAAGCCCTTTCATGCCCAACAGAATGAAACTGGACAGGGAGACTCTCGGGGGATTGGCAGACATGTTTGGACAGATGCCAGGTTTGTATTGTCAAAGTCTCCAGACCTCGAAATGCTCCTCACCTTTTTTTTCTCCTGGTAGTTGGTGTTAGGTCCACATGACCTTTCCCTCCTCTCTTACTCTCTCTCTGTCTCTCTATCTCTCTTTCTGGATGAAATGTTGTTTGTGTGCCTTTTAAAAGAGGTCATTGTGTGGTAACGCAGAAACCAACATGGTATTTGTTTCCATGAATGCACAGTTGTAAAGTGCCAGTTACTGGATTGTTGACAATACAACAAATACTCGCATTGTGTCGACTTGCAGTAAAGTCCACCAGCATTCAAGTGTCCAGACACACTGTGACGCATTCTGTGTGTCCATTTCGACTTTGGCATGCTTGGCGTCACCGAAAATATAAAGACCGCTCCCACCGTGGAACTTTTCGATAACAGTCGGTGTCCACTTTTCTGAAATGCTGCTACTGTGCATGCGCACCATGACTGGAGGGACTAGTTCTAGTGTACATGCATGAGTAGATGGACAATAACAAAACAACGTTTTGATTTCATCTGACTCTTGGTTATCTTCTAAATAAGTGCGATGCACATGGTTCCCTGAGAATCTACCTCACAAAACTTCCACCATCCATGGAAAACTGCTGCCTCCATGCCGACCACTTATTGGTAGTTGGGACTCTTTTCCCCGTGTGTTTCTGTCCCTGCATCATCTCTTCACTTTGTGTTCACAGGCAGTGGGATTGGAACTGGCCCAGGGGTTATTCAGGACAGATACTCGCCCACTATGGGACGCCATCGCGCCAACCCGCTTTTCAACGGTCACAGCGGCCACATCGCCCCCCCACCGCAATCGCAGTTCGACATGGGGCCCAAGTCTTTTGTTAAGTCCAGCCAGGTAATCCTTCTGAAAGAGGCCAATGTAAGATTTCCAAACAAAAATCAATTCATTTTTCTTTCTTTTTATTTGTCTTTTCCTGACACTGCTCTTCTCTTCCAGCAGGTTCAGAACCAACACTTCCTCAATCAGAACCAGAACCACTTGGCCCAGCAGCAGGTCCAGTCCAAGGACATGCCTCCGCGATTCAGCAAGAAAGGACAGCTCAATGCAGATGAGGTAACTGCAGTTATAAAACAGCAGGCTTCAGGATGTGCGTCTGCTGCCTGTCTTTGACTCGATGCCCAGTGATTATAAAAAGACGCGTTATTCTGAGGGACACAACCAGCTCCTGATCTACTCCTCTGCTCTACATTCCGTCTTTAGCCTCCTCCTGCTTTCCTGTCCCTCCACTTCTCCTCTCTATCACTATACCTCCAACTGGCAGCTGGTCCACTGATTGCGATTATGAGAGATGAGGGCATCACTGACATAGCCATAACCTAGAGAGGAGAGAATGTTGCTGAAGGCTCTTTATTAATCCGGTTGCATCCTCCTTGTTACCGACGCCACAGATCAGCCTCCGGCCTGCTCAGTCATTCCTCCTCAATAAGAACCAGGTGCCCAAGCTCCAGCCCCAGATCCCCACCATGATGCCTCCCAGCGCCCAGCCCCCCCGCACCCAAACCCCTCCTCTGGGACAGGTAAGAGACGACAAGTCACGGATTCCCAACCGATTAGTAGGAACTAAACCTCGAAAAATAGACTCGGAGCCAAAATAAGCGTCGCTTGTGTCACAAAAAAAATTCCATACAAGCCAGCTTTCATTGCCTCAGCTCGGTCAACGTTGACCAATTTTTTTTCATCACTAAGTGCCCGAAAAGACAAATTGTCTTCTAAGTTCACACTCAGAATTGAATGTTTAGTCTCGGTAAACCACGCCACAAAACAACAAGCCTGTTTAACTTATAACCAATTCTCCATCTCCTCCAGCCATCCTCCCTTTCCCTCAGACATCCCCTCCCCCCTCTCGGCCCTCCACTCAGCACAGCTCATGACGACATTGATCATTTCATTTCAATAACTGACAGTGTAGAACACTAAAACAACACACTGAACATGTTTGAGTCGCTGCAGTACAATCAGGATGCTGAGAACTGAGAGGAAAGTGTCGGAGTATTAAATGTGTTCGTTGATTGACTGCGATATCTTTTCTGTGGTCAATCGAAATTAACCCGATACCAAAATCTCCTCTGTTGTTCACCTGCACATGTGCATTAACTCCCTGACCTTTGACCCCCAGCCTCCGCAGCTTGGCCTGAAGACCAACCCTCCGCCCATTCAGGAGAAACCTCAGAAAACAAACAAGAAGCCGCCACCTGCCCGGGAGGAACTTCTCAAGATGACGGTAAAAACAGAAGCCCGGTGACTTTGGTCTCTCTGGGTTACCTAACGCCACTTTGCGTAGCTGTTTTATAAACCTTCAAGATCTTACGGTGTTTTGCTCGGTGGTCAGAGCAGCTCACGCTTTGCTCTCGGCTCCGCCCTGCAGGAGACGACCGTGACCGAGTACCTGAACACCAAGAACATTACGGAGGCTGTGAGCGGCATGAGAGAGATGAGGGCTCCGAAGCACTTCCTGCCAGAGATGCTGGGTAAGATCATCGTGTGCTCCTTGGACCGCCCCGACGAGGACAAGGAGCACGCCAGCACTCTGATCCACACCCTCCGCATCGAGGGCCTCGTCACCGGAGAGAACTTCATGCAGGTGCCAACTGACTCCCGTCAAAATGCCTCAACACGCAAAGTGTGCGGCAGTCGTTACTCAAACTGTCGTTTTTTTGTTGTTGTTTTTTTTCTCATCCCTCATCAAGGCTTTCCTGAACGTCCTGGACCAGTGCCCCAAGATCGAGCTGGACGTGCCCCTGGTGAAGTCCTACCTGGCCCAGTTCGCGGCCCGGGCCATCATCGCGGAGCTGGTGAGCGTGGCGGAGCTGGCTCACCCGCTGGAGAACGGCACCCACTTCCCCCTCTTCCTGCTCTGCCTGCAGCAGACGGCCAAGCTGAAGGACCGCGAGTGGCTCACCGACCTCTTCCAGCAGAGCAAAGTCAACATGCAGAAGATGCTGCCAGGTACGGCCCACGGGCCTTATGTTTGTCAGCCTTGTCTAACATATTTGACCTGACTTTGGCAAAATTTCTCTTTAATGGTAAAGTCACCTTGGATAGAGTCCAGCGTCACATGTTAAAGTTCTCTCTGCAGGGACTTGTTAGTCAAACTCTCCAAATTCTAATCACCAAAAACGACATCATAGTTTTATCATAGAGGAGGAATCGCTAATGTTGATCACAAAGAAGAGAATTGCAACGTTTACTATTCTCCACCACATGGCACGATTCACTTTTAGTGGTCACCTGAAAGGAAAAGGCTTTTTAGTTCCTCTAGGAAAGTCCTAAAAGGAAAAAAAAAAAAAAAGTAGGTGAATCTGATGAATGTGAAAGCTGAATCACAAAAGACTGTGACAGATTATTGGGATTAGTATGACTGGAGCATGAAGAACTAACTTTAAATACCTGCTCGCTTTCGAC
>OMNM01055346.1:0-11065 GCA_900302745.1 Parablennius parvicornis | reverse complement strand
AAAAAAAGATGTCTCTTTAAAACACAATGATTTAAATGCACAATAACCATAAATCTAAATTTATAAAAACACCCTCCTCATTACAATAGTTTCACAGTATAGTTCCTGTGTAACAAATACTTTAAATAAAAGTTGAGATGGGGTTAAATGAAAAAAAAGGAAAAAAAAAAAAGACAAGATGTCAAAAGTCTCCCAAACCGATGCTGTATGAAATTTACAAGAAACTCTTTATATCTTTGGCCTGGCTCGTGTCAGAGTATTTTCTGAGATGGAAGACCTTTTAAAAAGCACTGATTTGGATCCATGTAGATGTTTATGTCAGCGTTGATCCCACGTCTCTCTCCTGTCGTCTCTCCCTGCAGGTAAAAAAAATCTGAATTATTTATACTGCATTTCTTCGCTTTGTCCATTTTTGTAATGACTAATATAAACAACATGATTCAGACTTTTAAATTACTTAGGCTGTTTGTCGTCAAATAGACGTTCCATCTCCACCAAATGTAAAAACTTGAACCTCTGGCTGCTGTTGGCCTCTGCACACCTCGAATGAATGATGAGGATTTTATTCTCTGACAGATCAGTGCTTCTCCTGCATCAATGCTATGTTTTTTTTCTGGGTTTTCGGATCTTGCCGAAAAATGGCTGCAGAGGTTTATGACACTTCAGGCGTCTGTTACACAAAATAATCTTTAAACTTGCAGCAGTCAGTTATGATCAGGCTGAAGTGCCTGTCTTACTGTCAACAAGCGGGTTATGCTCAGATTTACTGAGAGCAGATTTATCTTTCTATGCAGCCAGAGCCTACTCATTCAGTTACCTTTCTCTCTCTCATGTTCAGGGAATTGTAAAGCTCATGGGTTGTCTCCTCCTGGAACCGCTCGTGAATGAAGCGGTTAAAAAGGAGAAGAGTCTCGATCACTGCCAGGCTGCCATCGTTCACCTGACCAAGGTGAGGACTAACGGGGTTCATCTGTACCACAGTACGTGTCTCTTGAGGGAAAACTGAAACGTCTGTCACGGTGTCCAGACCTGCAGACCTCGTCAACTCCTGCACGGCTTTCTCGAGCTGATCGACGGCCTCCATGCAGCGGCCATTTCTGAGACTATCTTAGTCCTGATGCCTCACCTACAAACAGGTAAAAGCACTTTTTCTGTGTTGATGCTAAATACACACGAGTCCTGCAGGAAGACCATCAAAGCTAAACAAGTTTGAAGAGTAAAACACCACAAGTCTGGATGAGATGTAAACGAGTTCTTCAGAATATGTTTGACTTGGAATTGTATTTGACATCAATAATGTAAGTCCAGTTTAGTTTTGTGGATAAATCTAAACGTGAGTCATCGTGGGGGTGATGATAATCATCAATATGGACGTTAGAGCTTTGTACATTCACTTAAATTAGACAGAAATCGTCAAAATCTAAATATGTGACTTTGATGTTGCCTCAATTATCCATGTAGTTTTTGCTCAAGAAGGACAAAAACACCACTGAGCTTAAACTGAGTGTTGGATGCTTTATTTAATTTTGGTTGAAGAAATGTTCTGAGCTGTAACAGAGACAAACAGACTTCTATTTTTAGTAACATCAATTTGCATTGAAGTATATTATTAGGATTTTAGTCCCCACTTGAATAGATTGCAGATCAGATTTAGTCTTTCAGACTTTAAAATATTAGTATTTCAAAGCGACTCATCAAATCCTTATTATTTCATTAAGTAGCAGCTATTTTAAGACAAAAGTGTATAAAAGTCTTTTCACATTTAACTGAAAAAATAAATACATTCCGCTTTTGGTTAACATATTTTTAAATTGGCTCAACTTCTTAAAAATGGATTCTAATCAGGTGTGTTTGCAACCGCCGTGGCTCAGCTGGTAGAGTGGCTGTCGATTCGGAAGGTTGTAGGTTCAGTTCCCCATCTCCCGTGTCAACATATCCTTGAGCAAGACATTGAACTGCTCCCATTAGATTACTTCACCTTACGAGTGGCAGCCATCGGTCGAGATCTGGAAGTTAGAGAGGTGGACTTGGGATGGGAATTTCTCAGGTTAGATTCCCAAAGTACACAGGTCACTGCTCAGGGTCCCTGAGCAAGACCTTTGACCTCCCTCAGCTCGCCAGAGTGCCGTGATGTAGCTACTCAGAGAAAGGGTCAATGTGGGGGAAAAAGAAAAAAAGGAATCAAGTATAACCAGTTAAAGTGTTATCTGTGTCTATCATTATGAAACATGCATCTTAGAGGATGCGTTGATGTAAAATACATGTAAATAACAATAATAACACAGTATAATTCAAAATCACAAGAATATACACACAAAACCAAGGAATCAACAAAATATACTGGACGCATTCGTGACGAGAACTCAATTTGATAAAGCTGGTGTTTGGCTCCCCCTGCTGGCCTCTTTCATATTCGCAGTCCTGCTGCAGCTGGAGGAGGACAGGGCCTCCAGCGTGGGCTCGGCCCTGCAGGCGCTGCAGAAGCAGCTTTCCCGGCTGCCAGTGCCTTACACCCAGCAGCAGGAGGAGGCGGACAACTACGGCGTGTGTCGCTGCTGCGATGCTCTGGCTGCTTTCATCAGGCCGTTCGTCGAGGAGATAAAGAGGAACGGCGGAAACTGTGGCCTCGCGGCTGAAGATGAGGAGCTGAGGATGGAACTCGTCAAGTTGTGAGTTCCATAACTGTTTCTAGAAATTATTAGAGCTGTGAAATTAAAAAGGTAGGTTTTTTTTTTCTTCCCGAAGCTGATAAGTGGCGACAACTAACTCAACGTCTTCTTCCTCCATTCAGCTACATGAGGAGCTTGCGAGAGCCTTTGCTCGGGGCAACACTGCATCGAGAGAGAAAATCCCCACTGTGGCTCTTTGCAGAAGAGATAATGGTAAAAAAAATAAATAAATAAACTTTTCTACAACCTTCTCCCATTTTTTAACCACCCATCAGACTGGAGGGGTTTGTCACTTTGAGCTGTGTGTGCCCGGCAGGTCACGCTACCCGCCATCAGAGAGCCACTTTCAGGACTCCTCTTCTTCGGCTCTGTGAGGAAAAACACGCTGCTGGACAACAGTCAGTCCAAGGAGGCGACAGCTTGTCTGGCCTATCTGCTGTTCGTCCAGCTCATCACCATGGAGAGTTTCCCCGCGGTGTTCAGGTCAGATGACAATGCGTTGATGCTCCGTCACACAACACAACACTCCCTGTGTGTAAACTGACCCGTAACTCTTCCTGCTCTTCTAGTCCTGTATTTGTTCTTCAGTGCAACATGGAGCACATCGATCAACTGATCAGCAGGTAGGACGTCCAATCGACTATTTGTTTTAAAGGGCTCATATTGTGCAGAATTCACTTTCCAAAAGGTCTTCCAACAGTAACAATCGTCCCCTCGTACCTGGAACGACGAAGAAAGTCTGTCCTCTCTCTCCCTGGCTTGTTTCAGTTTTTAAAAAGTGTGTTGCTCCAACGATCAGAAATCAAACCCTTTAGCGTCATCCCAATAAAGGTAGACTCCTCCCACAACTAGCCAGCTTTGCTCTGGCACATGGCGCCACGAGAGGAAGTACTTCCTCCTCTTCCCAAGATGGGCATGTGTGGGCGGAGCCAGCCCAGCTCACACAGACACAGCAGATTCTGAATGGAGCTCCTATGAGCCGACATTCAAACGGAGCAAAATCATAGAAAAGCTGGATGATATGACCCTTTAAAAAAAAAACTGATTGGTGACAAGCTTTCATAATTTTTTTGCTTTTTTTTTTTTTAACAGCAAAAATGAGTCTCGCCTGCTCAAAGGATTGGTAAGAACATCGATAACATGCAGAAATATGGCGAAAACATGAAAGCAGCAGACTTGAGGTCGGGTTTCCGAAGGACTTAACGTGCAAAGTGTTTACTCAGGCACTGTTTGAGAAAAGTCTGGAGAACGTGGCGGACCACAGTCTTCCAGTGAGTCTTCTGGCCCTGAACAGCTTCTACAGAGTCCCACAGGTAAACTCCAGCTAGACTCCAGCAATGACAGAGGTTTGGTGTGTGTGTGCTTGGTCTGCACCAACACGTATAAACACTGAAGGCCTCCTTAAAAAAAAACAAAAACAAACTTTCCATCTGTTCATAATTCCATCAGATTCATTGAGCGATACGAGTTGTCACTGAGTGGTGTTGTGATATTTACAGAACCTGCGGCTCGTTCTCACAGCCTGCCCGATGCAGCACTTGGTGAGTCCAGATTAAAGCTTGACGAGAGGATTATAATCTATGGATTTCTCAAGGTTATCCTCAGTGTGTCCACTGCTTTTCCAGAGAAGGTCAGGACTGCAGGTCTTCCAGCTGTTCATTGATAAATTAGACGGAGAAGCAAAACACAAATTCTTCAGGTGAGAAGTTTCTCAAAAATAAAAAGTCTTTTTTTATTTTTTCCAAACTCTTCAGAAATATTTATGGTTTCTGTAGTTTAGCTGGAGAACATTGAACTCCCATGTAATTCATTTTTCAAGTATATTTGTATTCGATTGCAATGTTTAATTACATTCATCTACTCCTGAAAGATTTTTTTTTATGAGTTTTTTTGGAGCTTTTCTTTGCAAATTAACTAAATAAAACATTCCATGTGTGCGTTCTGCAGGTGTATGTTGAAAACCAGCAAACACGCAGGGGTGGAAAGTGTCGTAGTGAAGAACGTCCGAAATCAAGTGGAACTTTCCATGAAGGTGAGATAAAAGCCCCGTTTACACAAACTCGTTGTGTTTTGAGAGTCCGATTACGCGACAACACTGTTAATAGTCACTGAAAACAGAACTTTGTGAAGGCAACTCCCATGGTGGAACTTTTTGACTCTGCTGTCGTGTAAACCAGGGGGAAAACACAACCATTTGAAAATACTCGGACTTCGTCTCCAGACTTGTCTGCACGTCGACAAGTGAAAATGCATAATTTTTTCTTTTTAAAAACGATGTCCGTTTACAGGGAAATGGTAGAAATGGTGAAAACAATGTAGTTTTCACGTTGGACCACTAGTAGGTGCTGTTGCTATGGGAGCGTGATAACAATCCAACTTTAGACAATCCCTGTCCTCCCATTGTTAATGTTTATAGTGAATTCTTTTAGGGGGCAAACTTTATTTGACTTTTTCCAAACAAAATACAATCACACATATGATTGAAATTGAATTATTGATTAAGATAACGGTAGAATATAGCGTATTGTTGTCTGTGCATGTTGTTTTCATAACAAACACAAACAACAGAATCCACCAGTGGCCCTGAGGAAGAGCTACATTATTTACAGTGTTTCTGCCATTGCTGTGTACATGGACATCGTTTACAAAATTTTGCTCAATAAATGCCAAAGTTGTCTAAAAGGAAAACACAAAAACGATGCGTTTTCTCTTGAAATCACTGTCGTGTAAACGAGGCTAAGGAATTGCAGATACGTTTGTTGTTGTGAACGAAAAACAACCTAAATTCCTTGATCGATTGACGTGTTCAGTCCCCTGCTGACTCTCTTCTAGCTGGAAAACTTCAATGATTGGTTCCTGGGAACGGACTTCCTGTCTTTGCTCGGGGAGGTTCTGAGTTTGCCACAAGGCCCGGAGACGGATTTGCTCACCAACATGGACAAGTGAGTGGCTTTTTGGTTTGACGAAGATCGATTAGTTCTCGACACCGGAGTTGATGCAGTCTGACTTGCTCCTCATTACTACCAGAGATTGTGCTCACACTCGGCCGGTGCTGCCGGATTTAAACAAATTCTGATTCTCAGTGGCTCAACTCGTCTGAATGTAAAACCCATTGAACTGTTTTAGGGGAAAGACCCTCTGTTTCGCTGAAGTAGGCGTTTGTTGAGTGCAAACACAAGATCTGGCACCTGCTCTTGTTGTGACAAAGGGAAGAATATCAACATGACTGTCAAGCAAATTCCGTCTTTATTCCTCCAGGATCATGGAGAGTTTGAACCTTCTGCGCTTTCTGCTGATCAGAGACAAAGACCTGAGGCGAAACGTGAGTCAAAAGTATTTCATGCACGCCTCCTGTGGATCGATGCACCAAACCTTCTAATCTGCCCCGCCCCCCTACAGATGGCTGTGTGGGACGAGCTGATCAGGATCAAAGACGAATACCTAAAAATGCTCCGTGTTTGCATCAGCATGTCGAGGTCCTACTACTCCGCTGAACTGAAAGGACTGAAGGAGGACCGGAAGCAAAAAGCTAAAGGTAGGAACGAGTTGTAGAAACACTCCGATGCAGATTTGATATGATTTAATGACGTAAACTCTCCTGTACCCCCCCTCAGAAGCCAGAGACACCGCTCGATCCTCCAGATTAGCTAAAAGCATCACGGTGAAACATGAGAAAGTGTCCAACATGTCCCCAGAAGTCCAGCACCAGGTACGATCAGGTACGATCGAGACCATGTTTAGTTTGTCTTCAGAGCAAACTGACTCCTCTCCTGTTCCTCAGGTGTTGCAATGCGCACTGGTGACCTTTGACCTTATGGAGAGCCTTATTGTCCGGATCGAGGAGATCGCAGAAGAAAAGAAGCCCAAACTCGACTGAGTCGCCGTGTAATTCAACTATTTAGTTGGTATTGTCCATTAAATAAAGCACATTGGAACAAAATCAGAACAATATCTTTCCTTTCGAACACATAAACCATTTGTTCCCCGTGACTCCGAAAGTATTGCTGACTCAGCTTTCAATCCCCTGCTGCAGCTTCAGAGAACAACGCCCACACGGGACTGGTCTCGAGGATGTGAGCTTTAGCCAACGACATGTGGTCCAGGAGAAGGTCCACATACGGTTTACTGGTGGCCTGCAGATAAAGCCGTGTTTTATTGGTCTCACAAGTCAATGAACTGCACAATGAACTTTGTCCAGAGTTGTAAATGATGTGTGCACAGACACTAATGCTACCTTAGCGATTTTCAGCATTCCGCTGACAATTTCAGCGTTGCTACGAACAGGCACGACCTTCAGATTGCTGCCAAAGAATCTGAAAAGAGAGACGCACATCTTAAATTGAATTCTATCTTGGAGACACAAACACAAAAAAATTAAAACCTAAAAAACAAATGAATATATATGAAATATAAATATATACATTTATTTGTTCTATTTTTTTTTTAAATAAAATGTTATTCATAAAATAAATACAAAACAAAAACAACAAAATGAAAAACTATAAACTTAAAAATAAAAAACAAACCTGGGAATCTCAACATTTCTTTCTGATTAGTCTTGTTTTTGTGGGGAAATAACTCAGATAATGTTTGAGGACAGTTTATGTTTAGTCTCTCAGGAATGGCAAAAAACATTTTTTTTGTTGCTTCAATTGCAGAAGCTTTACGTGAATTATATACAGGGTTAGGGGTTCCTCTGTTTCTTTATTCTATGTCGTTGCATTGTGTATTTTGTTGACTCTGCATGATCTAATCGAGGTCAGTACAATTCTGCTTATTCAAGAAAACTTTCTAAATTTTCCAATTATATAGACTGAGTTCATTTGCATTTATCTGTAAAGTCAGTGTAGAATTCACGCTTTAGGAGTGTCAGTAATTCCAGGCAGTTGTGATGCAGACGTTACCTGTTCTGAATCAGAGTCAGGACGTCCAGACCTTCGGTTCCATTCGCGGGCGTTTGAAGGACAATGAAGCAGTTCCGGTGAATCTGCACAAACTTCTGAATCCGCTCGACGAGAACCGATTCCATGTCTGGGAGGACAAGATGTTCAAACAGCAGAAATGCAGTACCTACACAATAAAAGCCAAGAGGGAGCAAGTTTAGGAAATACAGTGTTTGTTTCTCTGCCAAACTCATATGAAACTTTTGTGATACCAATTAGTTTTTTAAAAGTTGCCTGTCATATTATATAATCAAAATAAATGTGTGCTAAAACTACAGAGCTGGCATTGTTTATTAGTACAAGTATGTGATATTACTGCACGTGTGTGTCGATATTTGTGGTGTTTTATTGAGCAGACAGACCTGACTGAGGGAAGATGATGGATCCAGGCTGGATGCTGCCTGATAATCTGAGTCTGTGCTGCTGGGCTATTAGCATTCTGCTAATTTCATGCTCCTGGGTCAACAAACACTTCAAGTCAGATATTGTGTGGAAAGGGGTTACCATTTAGTCACTTTCTGTGATTCTTTTCTCTCATTCCGCGATGCTTTCAGGAGCCTCAACAAGCTAGTTGCTAATTGAAGGTGCTAATCCTACCTGCAGGGTGGTGCTCATAATGATGGTGGTTTTCCAGGGAGGAGGTTTTTCTGTGTGTGCAGCCATCACCTGTTGGTTCAGATAAATTAACCAGGCACAAAAAAAAGTAAACTATATTAAATTAAATTAAACTCTAAAACTATTACAGGAGGCCGAAACCTGCTCGCCAAAGCGTTCTGTCCGGTGTTTCGGATGGATTGGTTTCCTTGCTAAAAAGTGACCGACTACCTGTGGCGGCCCTTAACAGCAGATGTTAAAATAAGACTCATAAAGAGGTACAATATTTTGAAACCTTATTATCAATGCTGTGTCGTAATTCTAGCTACGGCTTTATTTCCGGTTTTTAAACATCTGCTGTTACGAACGTCAAAATCCAAGTCGTTCACCAGTTTGCAGAGAAACCACTTAATCCAAAACACCAGCAGCAAGATGAATTCACAAAGTGTAGAAAGAAAAATAAATTTGGTAAAGTTAAATGATCAAGTGAGAAAGTATCGATTTTGCATTTTCATTTAAGAAAAGTTTCATATTTTTACGTCAATGTTTTGAAAACACAAGGAAACTACAGAATGTAGTTAGCATGCCAGGCCACTAAGGGGCGCTGTTGTCACATGTCTCTAAAACACGGGGACATTTGTATGGACAGACAACAAAGTTAGACTGTCATTACTGGCAGTGTTAGGCACGTGTTACAAGTTAAATGTAATGTATATTATGAGTTAGTCTCATTTGGAAGTAATTGTTTGCAGTACAATATTACTGTCTGAACTCTAATGCGTTTCTTTACTTTTGAGTGACTTTCACCAAAATAACCACAATAATATGACTAGGCATTTTGCTGAAATGTAGTTTATTGCAGCTGATTACACATTCAGCAAAGGGTGATGGAGTATAATGACTATAGGCCATTAAAGCTACTAACAAATTCATATAATAGACACATTAAAGACTCATAAGTGCCCATCAGAATCACAAAAGCAGACAAAGGATCAGAGTCTGGTGAGCTATTATAGAGATAACTTTTAAATTAAGACTGATCGTTACGAAGCACAAAAAAGCTAGAGACACTATGATGTGAGCTGAAGACGTGACAAGGCACCCAATGTCTGTTTCCATTCATCCATTCTCTTTTAACTCAAACTTACAGCACAAAGATGGAACAAATATAAAGTGCTTTTGGAGGACTAGACCGGCCCTTTTTTTTTTTACTGTGTATTATATGAAATATAGTATCAAGAGAAGTGTCATCAAAGCCAGGTTGAATCATACATTCAAACGTAACACACAAGCACACACTAAATATAACACACCGTAAACAAACGCAAATATTACCAGGTCCATAGGTCCAAAGTGTACGGTGCATTTCCACTGTCCACCTTGGGAACCGTTTTCTAAGAGTTGGGTTTTCAGTTTCTCTGAGCACCGTTGTCGCGTTAACAGACACCAAAAAAATAACCCAAAGTTTTGTTTTTTCACTTGAAATCACCGCGTGAACAGGGTCTGTAGCGCCATATTATGTAATGACGGTGCAATATGTAATACATTTTAGACTCACTTTGTAATAATGCCACATTTTGTAATGAACTTTGCCACATTTGGAATAATCTGTTAGATATCGCAAGTTATTACAAAATGCAGGTAACATGATTAAATGTCTTCAGTGGCAATGGGAAACAATGGGTCTGTCTTTGAAAAGTTGCCTGCCGATTCGTCCAACGCCCACGACCTTTATGATTGTCTGTACATCCAGCTGTGATCAACAGCCGTGGCTCGGCTGCTAAGGTGGTCGTCTTTCAGTTGGGGGGTTGAAGGTTTGATTCCCCATCTCCCCCGGTCCAGGTGTCCAGGTGTCAAAGTGTCTTCATGCGGAGCAAGACACTGAACCCCAAACTGCTCCAAGTGGGTGGACTGAGTGTCCTCAATGGCCGCTGCCTCCATTAATGGGTGAATGTGTTGAAATCCATTTAAAGAGCTTTCAAAGGTTCATTTGTTAAAAACAAAACCTGCAAATATTGTATTTAAAAATTTTTTTTTTTATATTTGTATCTAAACGTTAAACCTAAAAATGTTTTGGAAAAAATGATCGTACTTTTAAAAGTAAAATTCAACTTTATGTTAAGTACTGTATACCTAAATCATTTTTACTTTTAAGGTTTGAAGGTTCTGATTATTGACATGGGCGTGCATACACACAAAGCATTCAGTTATTTTACAAGTTATTAACAATAGAGTAGTCGTGAATAATGACAAGTTCCAATAATAGACAAAACTATTGTAATAGTAGTAACGAATAAATGCTACTTGTCTGTACAATCCACCCTGTAAAGTTATAAACAAACAACTAAATGTCAAAAAGAAACCATGTGACCTTCCTGTACGTACATTTTATAAGTAATTTCTTGCCTCTGGTTGTCGGTTCTAGTTCTCGTACTCAGTCAGTAGAAAGAACAGGCTTTTTCGGTTTTGTATCCTTTTTTCAGAAACACAAATCTTTAATTTTCAGTATGACACAAAAATTCAATATTATCTTTCTTCTAGAAACTCCAATCGTTTCACTAGAAGACTGTCAAAAACAAACAAAAAAAAGATTTAGAGAAAGGGAGTTTGTTCCGTCTGAATCTTTTTTTTCGACAGCCTTTCTAGCAACACCAATTGAACCGGTAAACATACAAAAATATCATCATGCACAACAAGCTCGTCTGACAAGTGAAGGAGACGAGAAAACAAAACAAACTGCTGCAAAGTCCAGAGTTTGGTCCGAGTCCTGAAACAAAAAAAAAAAAAAAAAAGTGTGGGCGACGCAGCGTAAAGATAAGAGATTATAAATAAGAATAAATTAAGGTGGGAGTCGAGGCT
>OMNM01055342.1:0-15728 GCA_900302745.1 Parablennius parvicornis | reverse complement strand
AATACTCTGCAACAAAAACACATACACACAAACAAAGAAGCACAAAAATACATACCCAGAAACACACACACACAGAAATGCAAAAATACACACACTCTCAGAAATACTGTGCACCAACAGACACATGCACGCGTACACATACACACACACACACACACACACACACACACACACACACACACACACACACTACGGAGAGCAAATCGTGGCTACGAAGAATAAAAAGATACAAAGCGTGTACGAACACGCAGCGCTAACTGTGTGACAACAGGATCTTTTATTCATTACAAGGAATAATCACGTTTAATTGTTTTCAGATGGGAGACTGAGTCCCCGGTGTTGTTCTGTCCTCTGAAGGACATTTTCTGCCGCTTTCTCTGCGTGTCAGAGAGGAAACGTTTAATCAATTAGGCGTTGAGATAATCCGATGATGTGACGTGCTGCTCATGTAAGTGCTCGCCGTGGCTTTAATGGGAGCTGAGCGGACGGAGGCGGCGTGTTTTTCGTGGCGTCCTCAGAGGCCTCTGGAGAGAGGAGCTCTGATGAGGCTGGTTGAGCTTTCAGGGACTTTGAGAGGCAAACATCCTAATTTAACCCCCAGTGACATCGACGTGGCACACACCTCGAGCAGAGGAGGCCCTGTGTGTGTGTGTGTGTGTGTGTGTGTGTTCATGTTCATAAAGACATTTGTGCGTACTCATATTAGTGTGCACATAACAAATGTGTGTCTTCACCACCACCTTAGGTGATTTAAAGTTTGAGTTTTCTTCGACCTGAGTCGAGAATTGCAGGTTGTGTGGAGTATTGTGTGCGTGCGTGATACATATGGTGCATGAGAACACACACACAGTGTGACTGTGTTTCTTCGTTGGCCCCCCCTCCTTTGTTGGAACCCCCTGCCTCCTCTCAGGTTGTGTTTCCGCCTCGTGTGACAACATAAAACATGTTTTCATCTCTCCTCTGCTTCTGTTCACACCCCCAACATCCATCCTCTGCCCTGTCGCTCCATCTCCCTCTCCTCCTCTCCTCCTCTCCTCCACTTGTCCTGTTCCCATGGAAACTGCTGGTCTTTCCGGTAAGGTGAGGAGAGTTTGTCGGTGAGAGTTGTAAGTTGTGATGTAATCAAGCCGAGCGTTTCCAGGCCTGCCGTTTATGGTCATGGCAGCGGCGAGGCTGCTGACGATCAGGCTTCCTCCGTCTGAGCAGAGGCAAGGTAGCAACGCTGTTGTCTCATCCACTCTGTGTGTGTGTGTGTGTGTGTGTGTGTGTGTGCGTGTGTGCTGGTGTGCGTGTAGTGTCAACTTTCTGTAAAGTTCCCCTGATACAGCTCATGGCTCTAAGGTTGGGGGAGAACGAGATGGGACTTATTTTGTCAATTTTTCCCCCAAAACATCCTTCGATGGACCACAAGAAGTCAAAGTCTTGAAACAGGCGTTTTAGTTTCGTTCATAAGCCTCAGTCGAACAGCCTTTTGTGATATTTCAATGAGTCCTGATGAGGTTAAAAAAACTTTCACCGTTTAACCTGAGAACTCATTAACTGATTTTAGTATCAGCTTTGATATTATTGTCATGAATCATCCTGCTGTCAGTAGGATAGAATGAGGTCTTTGTGAACATGTCTCATATCTGATGACTCATTGAAATGACTCACTTTTTTATTTGTTTTTTTAATCAAACCTTTATGTGACCCTGTGAATTTTAATGAATAGAAACTTGTCCAAGGGACTTTACAATACCTACACACATTCACACATTGTGGCAAACAGCTGTGATCAACATCAAATACAATGCTGCTGCTCTTCTCCTTTAAATTCCACCTCATCAAGTCCCCCTACCTCCCTGTGCCATCACCATCACTTCCTCTTTCTCTCCCCTGTGTTTTTTAGGGAGTTTTAGGTTCTGCCTGAGTTTTTTTCCCCCCCCTTCTTCCTGAAAAGGTAAGACGATCCATCCTCTGTTTTTCCCAGAACAATGCTTGGGGATGTCGGCCTGGCGTAGGACTGCAGAGGAGAGAGAGAAGGACAGAGTGACACAATGAAAAGACAAAGAGAGTAAAGTCGAGAAGGTATTGTTGAAGGTAATTGTAGCGTGATGTGTTTATGACTGCTGTTAAAACCCATTTGAAGTGAAGATTTCGCAGTATGAGCTCCAGAAATACACAAGGTTGCATTAGTACAGATAAATGTATTATCTGGACAATTTAGTGTATAAACCAACTGTAATATGTGGACTGATGCACTTATAATACAAAACAACTGTGTTGCTCTGACTCCTTAGATTGGGCTGTACTGCATTACTGTTACTTGCAGCCACCAAGCATGGATTTAAAATTACTCTGCCAGAAAAAAACTCCTTAGACTCTACTTCCCATAAAAGGTATCACTTCTGCACAGAGAATAATCCAATACATGAAATCTAGACAATTTTAACTCATTTCCAACCCGCAGTTGTCTAAATCAATCACACATAGGTCTATGTGTTTACAAACAAACCGGAATTTGTAGCCATCAATTTGTGTTTTGTTTTTGCTAACTGATGCTATCTTGGGAAACCTGCTGCAAAGGTGCCTGGGATATCAAAGATGGCGTCGCGACGGCTTCAGTGAAATATCAACATTTGACTGATTTAGCCACAAAAAAAAAGGCAGACTTTCTCAAAGAAAGAATCTTCAAGCTGGGAGAATAGTGATAAAGGTTGTGAAACTGATCGATAATTGTTGTTCCAGGACGAATCGAGATCTTGCGAGATTGCATGAACGAATGGGACGCTAAGGATCCAACTAACCCGAGTATCTTTGTTGGTTACAGCTTTGGTGTGCAGTGGCAGCATAGCAGCAGAAGCGGAGCATTTTCGGAAAGTTCTACTTTGAGAGCTGTTTTCAAAAAGTTGTGCTTTCTGTGACTCTGAGCACAGACACCCAAAACACAACGAAGGTTTTCAGTTTTTACTTGAAAACGTTGTGTAAACGGGTTCAACACTTTTCCAAGTGTGTACAGTGCAACCACTGCACTATTATTGCTACACATGTAAAATAAATAAATAAATAAATAAATAAAACTTCTTAGTATCGTACAATATGAATTATCTTCAAGTTTTAAATACAATTTGTGCAAGTTTTATCAAACTAATCTGGACTTTGCATGTGCTGATGCAAAATATGCTTTTAAACGATACATCCACTGGATAAAATGAATGGTTATAGGCCACAAATGAAAGCTATTTTTTTTAAACCACAGTAGGAACGTGAACGCCATAGTAATGAACTCTGTGAGCTATGCAAATGACTTCGCACATAATAGTCAGTGAGTTGAAAGATCAAATGGGTCATTATTATAAGACTTAACCTGTGATTGAACTACCTTTGTAGAACTTGTTTGAACTGTTATACTTTCTTCCGGTTTTGCAGGTTTGTTTTTCTTTTATTTCCACTTTGCCTGAACCCAACACTCATACCAAAGTTATTTGTGGAATTATTTTTTTTTTAACGTCATCACTTTGGAGCTCTTTGTATTCTTAGTGCCATTATTACACCTTACATAAGCAATAATTACATTAAAAGTTTGATGTACAGTCATAAAATTTCATGTAATAAGAGTGTAGCGTCAGTTCATTGCTTTCATCCAGCTTCACATATCCAGATGCTGCTGGGCAGCCGTGATATCATCACAATCTTTCTCTGCGGTGTCACAAGAGCTCTTTTCAAACTCCCAGCCGCCATCGGACAAGCAGGATTTTTATAGAGAGCTCAACTCCAATCTCTTTTCATGAGTTAGAAATGCCTCGCAGTCTCCTTTCATGTGGCTAAGCAGAGATTCAGAATGAAGACAAGAGCCTGAAGGTAGCCGAGGGAGATGTGACTCAAGTCGTTTGGGGTAAGAACCAGAGACGAGGTCCCTCTGTGGAAATCATCTGCTTCAACTCTTCTGTCTGACTACCTGGCTTCTGTAAGCACCGCTTTGTCTGGATGATTGTCAGTGTTTCTGGTGATCTTTCTCTCACTGGTAGTTAAACTTAATGAGACGATCAAATGTGTATTTCTCAGGGCCAGATGTGGAGGATCTCACTTCTGACTCGACTAAAAATCTAATCTGATTTTCAGATTTTGGCGAAGCATGCGAGACTGACACACAGCTCCCCGTTTTCTCTCTTTTCACACTTTTGTTGTGCCATGTCTTTCCTCCATTCAAACAACTTTTTTTCCTTTCACCTCGGGTTAAAATGTCATCCTGCCTGGATGGTCCATCGATCATCACAATCCCTGCTCTTACTCCCTCCCTCCGGCTCCCTCCCCCTCTCCCCCCCTCTCCTGGGCCATGGGCGCTACCTGATATGGGTGTCAGGTCATCGACGGTTGTGTCAGACAGACTCATGAGTCATGCTTCTATTCTGAAGGCTTGCCTTATAAACCCACTGCCATATTCGGTTACTGAACAAACAAAGTTTGGCCCAGCAGAAAATCCATTAGCTATATCGATAAACACAGATGTATGCATGAATGCCTACACACACACACACAAGCACACTATGAAAGGCAGATGGAGACGGACATGTCATTAAATACAAGCATGTAATGGGTGACCGGCAAACACAAAACAGGCTTGAGAAAGAGACACACTTAAGAAGTAAAACCAGCAAACACGACACACTTTAACATGATCCGATTAGCTTTGTCAACAAATATGGAAAACTATTCTCTCTCAAACTCTATGAATTGTCTTGAACACACAAACACGTCTCCCTACAAATGAATGGAGTGAGTCTGGTGGAGTTTAACACCTATGAAAAGAAATCCTATCAAAACAGGGAAGGCAGAGAAAATGAGGATGGAGGGCGTGGCGGTGATTTAGGTTTACCTTTTCCACAGTGTGAAGAAATGACCAATTTCTGTTTTTCTTCTTTCTCTCCTCCATTCCGTTTCTCCTAATTTTTTTTCTCCCCAGAGCTCATAAATTCCTGCATGGAAATAGTCGGGTTTGACATAAAAAGGAAATGACTTCTGAATATAAGAGCTTTCACAGAGGACACAAGACGGACTGCTTTCTGCCTGCCTGTACCGACACAACGCAAATAAACAAACATATTGTACATAGAGATATACATTTCTGTTGGTTAACACTACGACGGTTTGGTTAATTTCTGACTCTGTGAGGAGCCATTTAATTAGAATTATAATGAGTTTAGTGAGAAAGGATTTATCAGCGGAGTTATACCATAAAGCTATGTTTTTTCTAATAATCTTTTCCTTTAATATTACAGTGAGTGTTCTGTTACAGCAAGATTTAGTTAACGTTTGTATTATTCTTGCTTTCTTTTGGGTTTCAGTTTGTCAGAATTGTGTGTTATCACTTTAAGAGTTTTAGTTCAGTGATGTGTCCTGTGTCATGTGACCCGATATCAGGAAGTGGTCAGGAACACAACAGTTAGAGAAGTTCTTGTGATGTGTGAGCTCACTTAATCCAGCTGCATCTGCAAATGTCTTGTGTCTGGAGTGGCAACATGAGACATACATGTTTATTTAATGTATTATTTTTTGAAAATGACAAGCAGATCTCCTTCAGTTCAAGATGATTATCTCATGAAAATAATGAATGAAGGACTGCATAACGATGTCAATAACAGTTGGGTAACACCCTCGCCTTTTAAATGTCAACGCCAACGACTTCCTAACAAGAAGCCCCAGGCTATGAAACGCCTCATGTCTCTCAAGTGGAACTTTGAAAGAATGCCTGAAATGAGAGATTACTTTCTCAGCTTCATGGACAAAATATTCAAGAATAATCATACTGAGCTAGCACCCGGTGTTAGTGATTAAAAGGAGCAATGGTACTTGCTAATCTTTGGCATGTATCACCCAAGAAAACCAAAGCAAATCACAGTGGTTTTTGGCTCTGGTGCTCACTATGTTGGAGTATCGCTCAACGATGTGTCGTTAACTGGACCTGATTTGAACAACGCACTGCTTGGAGTACTGATTCGCTTCAGAAAGGAGGCAATAGCCTTCACAGCAGACATAGAACAGATGTTCTATTGCTTTTTGGTAAGAGAAGAGGACAGGAACTTCTTAAGTTTCCTTTTGGGACAACGATCTCTCCAAAGATATTGTGGATTATCGCATGACGGTTCATGTCTTTGGTAACAGTCCCTCACCTGCAGTGGCTATTCATAGCTTGCAACCATCTGTGCAGGACAACAGTTTCCATGTTGACCCAGACGTCAAACTTTTATGTAGATAATGGTCTCAAGTCTACGCCCACTGTCAAAGCTGCAGTTGACCTGCTACAAAGAACTCAAGCCATTCTGTCCAAGTCAAACCTGAGGCTGAGCAGCAAACAACAAAGAGGTAATGGAAGCTTTTCCAGTCGAAGATCATGCAAGTGACCTCAAAATCCCTGACCTGGATGTTGACCTTCTTCCAAAACAATGCAGTCTAGGAATCAATTGGGACCTCGAACGAGACTGCTTTCTCTTCAGTGTTTCAGATAAGGTAAAACCTTACACCCGATGTGGCATCTTATTCACGGTTAAACAGGCTTTACGACCCTCTTGGGTTCACAGCACCAGTTACAGTCCAAGGCAAGTCTATTCTGAGAGAACTCAAAGCAGACAATGGTGACTAGGATGTGCCAATACCACAAGAAAAAGGGAAAGCACGGACATCATGGAGGACCTCACTGACAGAACTGTCTACTCCGTCAATCTCTTGACCTCATAGCAAAACGTCACCTTCAATAAGCCTTGAAAAGAGAACTGTGTGTCTTTTCTGATGCATCAACCAAGGCTATCGCCACAGTGGCATATCTAAAAGTGACAGATGCTGCTGGAGATAACGATGCTGGGTTTGTCATTGGTAAAGCCAAGTTAGCCTCTCACCCTGAACCACAGTGCCATGACTGGAACTTTGTACAGCAGTGCTTGCTGTCGAGTTGGCAGATCTGGTCTCCACAGAACTGGACCTCCAGCTTGAAAAGGTAACCTACCACTCAGACAGTAAAGTAGTTTTGGGTTACATTCACAATGAAAAGAGTCGGTTTTATGCCTATGTCAGTAACCAGGTGTTATGCATCCGAAGATCCTCTCGCCCATACCAGTGGCGTTTGGTGCCTACAGGCCAGAACCCTACAGATCACGCTATGCGCTTTGTGGCTGCAGGGCAGCTCAAAGATACCAACAGGCTGTCTGGATCCTAATTTCTCTCTACACCAGAACCAACTGTGCCTGAGAGCACCTACAATCTTGTTGACCCAAGTTCTCACCCAGAAATCTGGCCTCTAGTGTCTACCTGGACAACAACAACTTCGTTCAAGCTGCTTGGCTCTCAAAGATTTGCCAAGTTCTCTTGCTGGATGTTGTTAAGTCATGCCATTGTATACATAGTCTGTCTCTTCAGAGCAAACCCGCAGAAGAAGAACACCTTTAAAGGCTGGCATTACTGCAAGGCAGAGTGCACCGTTGAAGAATCCAATCAAGCGTCAATCGTCATCATTCAAACTGTACAAGAAGAGGTCTATGGTCAGGAAATCAAATGCATCAAAGATAACAAGGCAATGCCACAAACCAGTTCTTTGAAAAACCTGGATCCCTTCATTGATCAGACTGGCCTTCTGAGAGTTGGCGGTCGTCTTCATCATTTAAGCCTGAATCAAAGTGATTATTCCTGGAAAACAGCACATGGCTACATTACTCATCAGACATTACCACGAGCAAATCCCCCATCAAGGCCAACACTTAACTGAAGAAGCTTTCCGTTCGGCTGGTTTCTGGATTGTTGATGGGAAGAGAAAACTGAGTAGCATCATTCACAAGGGTGTTAGATGCAGACGACTCAGGGCTCAACTGGTCAACCAAAAAAAGGCCAACTTTCCAGAAGCTCATCTCTCAACAGATGCCCCTATTTACGAATGCTGTGTTAGATGTGTTTGGCCTTTGGAACATTTGTTCGCGTTGGGCCCGAGGAGGCCTTTCGCACAGCAAAAGGTGGGCAGTGATCTTCAGGTGTATGAGCATGACAGCTGTACATATTGAAGTAATAGAATCTCTTGACACATCAAGCTTCTTGAATGCTCTGAGACGTTTTCTTGCTGCACGTGGACCGGTCAAACACATCTATTCAGACCGTGGCACCAACTTTGTTGGCGCTTGTAAAAACTTGAAGATGCCATCAAACACTGATGGTACAGCTGTAAAGACTTACCTTTCAGACCGTTGTTGGACCTGGACCTTTAATCCCTTGCTTCCCATTTTGGTGGAACATGGGAACGGATGATTGGTCTTAATTCTGGACTCCATGTTTCTCCAACAGAAGTGAGAGCTTACTCATGAAGTGCTGACAACCATCATGGCAGAAGTAGCAGCTACCATCAATTCAAGGCCTCTTGTGCCAGTGACAATCGACCCTGATGATTCTTTCATTTTAACACAATCTGCTCTTCTCACACAAAGGGTGAATGTTGTTCCAACTCCTGCAGGCAAGTTTCGAGCATCTTATCTTTATAAGACCCAGTGGCGTCAAGTCCAACACCTGTCCGACACATTCTGGGACAGATGGCGAGAACAGTTCTTTCCAACACTGCTACCACGCAGGAAGTGGCAAGCCACTAATCCCAACATTGAACAGGGAAGTGTGTGTTCTGTTACAGCAAGTTTGAGTTAAAGTTATTCTTGCTTTCTTACATATAGGTTTATTTCATGATTAAATTATAATTTTTGGGAAAATGGTTGATTTTAGGTTAATTTTGCACTGCTTGGGAGGGGGATTCTAGTGCTTGGTGGTTTGTAGAGTTTTTCAAATGGCATTTACAGATTTAAAAAAAAAAATAGTATGCAGTTAATTAAAATAGTGTATTTTGGCTGAGCTAGAATCGATGCATGAAAAATTTAATGGTAAAAAAAAAGACATGGGTTGATTCATTTCATGAAGAATTAGTGTTGGAAATGTTGAATGTGTTAATGTTAAACACAATGTGGATTTGGTTTTCTGTGTGTTTTAATTTCACCTTTCCTTGAAACATCATTAAACCTGTGGACAAGTACAATGATCTTCAGAATCTTGGTGTTGGAAAGGTGTTTACCGGACTGTCAAGTTATATACTGCACGTATATTGAGGACAGCAAAGCGATTTTCTAGGAAACACCTGTCATTTCAACATATTTTGAGCTTATTTTTCTTGTCTTTTCTGCTTTTAAAGTCTCATCTTTTTGCCACTCATGAAATTTCAAATAGTTCTAATAAGCGCAATTCTTACATTCATAGTATCAAATATATTATAAGCCACAAAAAAACAAAAAACAAAACAAACATTTGGTTTGATCACAATGGTGTCTCCCCAGGACTCCTGCAGTACAACCATCTAATCACAAATGAAATTCACCATTGTGTCAAATATTTATAGATTGTATGAGTTTCTTGGTCCCATCAGAACACACAATAACGATGATGAACTGCAAATATGAAAAGTTTACATATTCTTTCGAAAAGGGGCTCACTGCACTTATTCATGTGCAGCCGTCAAATCTAAATAAATATATCCAGTCCAACACTATTTGTTAAGCACTTTAAAAACAACTACAGCTGACCAAAGTGCTCTACAGAAGAAATATAAAATACATAAAAGCTCACATGAGGTAAAAACTACATTGGAAACATAAAAACAAGTTAAAGGACATAAAACGTGCAATGCAAAAATAACTTAAGAAGCATAAAACATCAGTCAAGATACACATTAAAAGAAATAGAGTCGACGTCTTCACGAGGTATAAAAGGCCAGGGAAACTAGATGGGTCTTAAGAAGGGACTTAAAAACAGACAGAGAAGAGACCTGTTTAAGGTGCTGAGGCAGATCATTCCATAGTTTTGGAGCTGCAACAGCAAAAGCACGGTCCCCTCTGAGCTTCCGTTTGGGTTTTTGCACCCTTAGGAGCAGCTGATCAGCCGATCTGAGAGAGCGGGCGGGCGTGTAGGAGCTCATGATATGAGAGGGTTAATATCTGGTGGCCGAGGTCCATTTCAATGTATCGGTTTGTTTTGCTTGAAGTGTTGAAAGTCCATCCTAGACATCTCAATGTGACTGATCAAGAAATGAGTTGAAACGTGTAGTAAAAGTTCCAATCTGTAAAGTTGTTTCACAAATAAATATATACAGATCTGACATGCAAAACAATGCTCAATGTTGAAATGCGCTCATAGCTGTCGACCACTACTGCAAGAAACATAGCTAGTAGTCGAGAATAAAAACTTTTTATTGAATTACACATTTAAGTTTTCCACACACATCTGCATATATTGTAGTACTACACATAAAAAAAACATCAACCACCCTGTGGCATTTCACAGATATCAAGGAAACAGATGTAATTTAACTCAGCTGAACCTCATCCAGAGAGGCACCGCATTGGACAGCTCCCACTAAGAGTTTCTTAAGAAGCTTCTTTGGCTTGATCTTAAGGTTCTCCTAAGAAGGCAGTTAAGAACGCGTCTGGAAAACACCCGTATCTTACTACTCCTTCTTAGCCAAACCTTCTTAACAGCCTTCTTAAGTCCTTAAGAACGATCGAATCTGGGAAGCTCAGCCATTATGGCTTAATCCTAAATATGACCAGGAACCTTTAACAAAATCAATCATGTTATATTACAGTCAACCTAATAACTACAATATCTTTTAACGTATTTGCTGGAATGCGCAATCTGCATGTAGCCTCAATATTTCCTAACTGTGTGTATCGTTCACTGTCCAAATGGTCAAACTTATTTTGTCCCAACAAGAATATGTATCGGGTGTCTGAGGCTGTGTCATATGACAGAGAAACTTGAGGTTCAGTTGCACCATTCCCAAATGATGGATGTCCTCTCAACATGAAGCATGATGGGACCTTTCCTCAGGCCCCCAAATAAGACTGCAGCGTTCCTCCTCCCTCGCTGCCACCAGCAGTTGCAATCACTGCAAGTTAGCACCTCGTCACAAACATTCTTCGGGACATATTAGCGCAGGCTTCTTCGAGATATCTCGTTTCAAGCCACACACACACACATGCATTCACACACGTACACCCAGCCATGTGTAGCCTGCAACCCAATATGAGAACTCCCCCAACCTAACACAATTTTTACAGAAGGCCTCTCAACAACAAGTACTTGGTATAAAAATATCCCTTGTGTCATTCAGGATGGGCAGTTTGATTGGTTGAGAGGAAGCACATGTGACAGGTTTCAGCCAATTGGGAGGAGGGACGACAATGAAGATTGAGTTACCTGGATCATTGCTGGTGTGCCTGTGTGTGTGTTGTGGGTGTGTGTGGGTTATTTATATCGGTAGCGAAAGCGTCAGTGCAAGGGGGTCAGGGCTTTGGGTAAACACTTACACCTGCAGGATCAACCAAACGCCTTGTTAAACGAGCGGTCAGCAGAGCATGGGTGTGAATCCACACTCTCACACATGTGCAGTCCTGATTCAGCTGAACAGAAGTGAATATCTACAACTGGCTCCGTGCCCCTCCTCTCCGTCTCTCCTCCCCACATCCGTCCGGCTGCTCGTACCCCTGCAGGAGAAATCAAGAATGCCGTTTTGCACAATTTATGTCAATCCAAATGGAGCAGAAAGGAAAATCAAAGACTTGAGTAGGCGATAAAGTGCATATTTGCCCAGTGCTGTAATATGGTCTGTTACGCTATATAGTGCTTGCTGAGTGATGTGAAGTCATGCAGGTTGTCCAATGGGAGTCGACTTTTCAGGCTTCATCGCAGACTGAATTTCTGGTGAGACAAAAGGAGAATCACCACATGTCATTTATTGGCGCCACGATGTGTTTAAATATGTTTGACTCATTGTTTTTACAATTCCACAACCTGAGCTCTTCATTGTGTGTTATTAGACAAGCACAAGTCTGCCAGGTAGAAAACCACTCAGATCAGTCAATAGTCATTTGTGTGAAGCAGGTGAATGACCTGACCTGTGTGAATACTGCTGACACATTATGCGTCAGTGTCACACGTAACACTGACACCTTGAGCATAAAGCAAAGCGTCCGCTGCTGTCAGTCAGAGCCTGAGTCAGAACTGGTCTCACGTCTCATCCAACCGCAGTCAATTGAAAAGACACATGTTGGTTCAGGGGTTGTGGCCAATCTCAGAACTGAGAAACACTGAAGTGTGCATTGGTGTGCTGCCACATACAATTCAAGAAGCTACTGAAGTCCATAATCCCAACACATTTTTACTTACCACACAAGGTATATACCAGCATATGTCATGCACATACCATCATTGAATTCATCAGCCAACCGTGGGCTCGAGTCGTGCACAGTTGATGCAATAAAATCATAGGTCATGCCACAGGATGCTATCTGTGTGTGTGAAGCTTGTGAAAACATTTCATGTGTCAACACTGTGTTAATTTTTTTTTTTTTTGTATTTCAGCAGTGAAAGATTATCATTCCTTTCTCTTTGAATCTATTGTGTTTGTTGACGTTTCCTCTACAGGCTTGGTAATGTCTGTGTGTGAATGCCTTCCTTTGTAAACATGAAGAAAGCTTTAATATTTTTTTCTTGCCTTGCAGGATTATTAGAAGAAACTTTTCTTTAGCTGCAACTGATTGAACAGAACCATCAGAAAAAGAGCAGAAAATAAGAAATGCGGCAAAAGTTTGGTTGAAGAATCGATCACAAGTCACCACTGTTTTATTTGATGCTTAAAGGGGAGGTCCATTATGCATATGTTTTTATTCCAAAAGTGAAGTCAGATTTTTTTATGGTGCACGTCATGCATGACATCCCTGACAAGCAGCTTCATCATTATTTAGTTTTATATGTGTAAATCTACATGTGATGATAAAGAAAATGTTTCTTTTTTTTTTATCAACATTCCTTATTAATATTTATATGAATCTCATTTGATTGTATTACTTTGTGGTCATAAAACTGCTCAATACAGGAAACACTTAAAATTATTGTGGTAAATTTGGTTTCATAGCATATTGAAAATGACTTGAATGCCGAAGAAATTCAAAGGGACGAGAGCGAGAGAGAAAGCGAGAGCAGACACAGAAACAGACAGCCAGACAAGGAGTGGGTGGACAATAAGCTCCCTCAGGACTCTCTCCATCCAGAACTCAGCTCCTTAACTCAGCGTGACCATATACAAACTCTAAGAAGATCCCCGAAGACGCACACAAACGTTGACCCCACGGCTAAGTTCAGAGGTTTGTCTTATGGTTTCCCCTCTGCACCCTTTAAAATCTTCTGATGACAATTACGGCAAATTTGATTAACAGAGCGAGCGGCATGAGTATCTGTTTTTTTTTTTTTTTTAATGGTGAGCCAGTGTATCTTGTTTCACTAGCTGTCATTTATATTGCCATGGGAAGGACGGGGGAGTCCCTTTACTGGCATAAAGCAGACTTCAAACAAAAGCCGAACGAGTGAGAGACAAGAGCTAATGAAAGAGAGAGAGGGAGAGAAAAACAACTGGACAAATGAATGAGCAGACTGAGAATATTTTACAAGAGATGTGGGAACAGTCGCCCAGTCTTCCAGAGTTGGGTTTCATTTTGGCAGCTCACTGTGAATTGCCATTACTTTTCCAAGGCCATCACATTGCGCAATTGCTACTATGTCAGGAAGATAAAACCCCAATCCGCCCGCGCCTGTGTATGGATTCTGTCATGAAATGATGGCGAGTGTGAAGCAGACAGACAAAAGTCTGGAAATCAACCTCAAGTCATTGAACAGAAAAGAGAAGCACTGCACTTAGATACAGCAAAACACTGAATTTCTCATTCCAGGTTGAAATTGCACATGCATAAACCAACTGCCATCAAAATGAACCACCTCTCCTAGAGATTAACCACTTCACCAGCAGACATTGAATATACAGTATTCAATTACAATGCTTGGATTTGATGTTTCTTTCGGTAAATTGGGACTCCTTAACTATAAATACTATACTGTTCCCAGAGGGAAATTCTTCTTGAACCAATGGATGTGGCTGCCATACAAGGTGCTAAATCCAGCCAATGGAAGCCATTTGGGGTTCAGTGTCTTGCTCAAGGACTCGTCAACATGTGGACACGGGGATATGGGGAATCGAACCTGCAACCTTATGATTGAGGGATGGCTACTAATATTCTACCTATATATACTTACAATTAAACTTTTTTTTTTAAGGCAAAAACATTGAAATTTATTTATTATATTTTGAGGGTTTTTTACTGAAATTTTCTAACTCATCAGCTAAAACCAGTTATGTTTATTCATAATGAATTTAAATTATCTGTAAGTTTTAGTGTTGACTTCACAAGAAATTAACTTTCAATGTGCAAATATTGCAAAACATTTATTAATGTCTGCTACATCAAGACGTTTACGTGAAACACTGTACATATGTTATACCTCATACAGGTACATTATTTCACCCTCCATTTACAGAAATTCTACCAAATGCAACTGCTGCACGAAGACCTTGTTTTTCTACCTTCACCCCTTTCTTTACTTCTAGTTTACATGAAACTGAGATGGTTGAATTAATCAGATATGTTGCTGTAATAGAAGTAAAAAAAAGTGACTCAACATGACAGGCCACCGGGTGACATTCAGACGTGGACTTCGTCGTGACCTCTCAGAAAAAAGAACGCATGCCAGGAAGACAGACAGAGGCCCTTGTTATTTTTCCTCGATGTTTGAGCGGCTCGTGCACCACGAACATTATCAGCCTGAAGAAATCACCAAACCACCGCCCTAATGAAGTCGGAGCGAACGCTGGATTTATTTTTCTTCGAGGGATCCAAATGTTTCAGTAATAAAATTTCGGCACAGGCTTTCAGGCTTAATGGCTTCCTCTCGACCAGCGTGAATGAATGACTCGTAGGAGAGAAAGAGGGAGGGACAAGGAAAGAGGAGAGAGAGAGAGTAGTACTAGTAGTAACAAGAAACAAGGTTTGAGATGAAGCATGCTGTCCTCACTTCTGACACACAGACACACACATGCATGCTGGCACGCACATGCACGCACACACAAAATATAGTCTGCAAGCAATTTCACAGTGCAAGATATTTCCTTGTTCAGTGAGACATTTTCATTAATCTATGCAAGTAATGCACTCAACTGTGTTTGTGTGTGAGTGTGTGTGTGTGTGTGTGTGCGCGTGTGTTGTTGAAGTGCGCTGTGGTCTGGCAGAGGTGGTTGATGGAAACGTGCTGATTTGGAGCCATGAGGAAGTGCAGCTGTTGAACAATACACTCAGCGAGTGCACAGTCATGTGTGTGTCCACTGTTCAGTCTTTCCTCACAGCTTTAAGTCTCCTCAGCTCTCTACTGCAAGACGTTACTACACTTCAGCGCCGAGCTTTTACAGGTGCTTTTGTGTTAAAGAGCTTGTGTGTTTGCGTTCGTGTATGTGTGTGGATGTGTGTGTTTCTGTGTGTGTGTGTGTGCGTGCATGTGTGTCCCCTGTGAGTTTGATTGAAATCAAACCCATTCTATCAGGCAGTGTTTACGTGCCCCTGGCTCAAATGAACTACTCCATATCCATCCAATTCATTCTGCCTGATGGATTAATCCTGACCAAACACGCTGGCCTGAACACGTTTACACAAACAGACCCACGTTTAATTGCATAAGCAGATAAAAATCAGACAGCACTGCTGCTTGTCTCAGTTCTCATTCACTTGTTGAAATGTATCTTGAGATTTATTCGGATGCCTTATTAAGATAATTTTTCAAGTAGTTGCTGTCATGAG
>OMNM01055326.1:0-20887 GCA_900302745.1 Parablennius parvicornis | reverse complement strand
ATTGCCGATCAAAGCGGGTGGGATTTTGGTGGAAACGGGATTACATACACACAAAAAAACATCTTATTTTGGAAATACTGTGCAACGACTTTTGCTCACAATTTGGCAGATTCCGAAAAAACTTGAAAAGAAAGAAAATGCCCATTCAATTTGGAAGAGAATAAATAAATACATACATACATACATAAATAAATAAATGTGGACAAAAATCAACTATTTCTGTGCGATTTGCTGCATTTCTCTGTTACGATTTTTTTGTGGTTTTTTTTCTTCTTTATTTTTTCTTTATTTAGATTTTTGTTGGGTTTTTTAGACTTGTTTTTCTTTGCTTGATGTGTTTTTTAATCCCTACATGCAAAAAGAATTAAAAAAAAAAAATATATAAGAGTCAACCAGACCTCGGGTTTGGTTCATAAAAAAGTTTTCATTGGGTAAAAGTGGGGAGCCGTCAAATCCAAACCATGCCTCTTTCAAAGCAATGCAGACATGATGGGACAGTGTGAATATTCCTGATTGAGGCCGAACCGTTTCCCACTGAAGCTGCAGGTGAGGACAGCCGGGGTGGTGGGTGGGACGGGGTCAGAGGTCAGAGGTCACGTGCGGGTGGAAACAGGTCAACACATTCACCATGTGGAGGAAAAAAGAAACAACCAAAACGATGTTTCCTGCAGGACGATGACACAGCCGTCTATCTAAACATCAGAGCTGCGTCTCGATCGAAACATTAAATCCTCCTCCGCATGGAGACACAAGAAAAAGAAAAAGCATGCGTCTCACTTCTTCACCTCACAGACTTTCACAACACTTCAAGACTCGTATTCATGATGGAGAACAACAGCGCGGCTGTGAGCGGAGCGAGGCGGCGCGGCACGCCGAACAGGAAAAGCCGGATTACCGGAGTAATTACATTACAATCATCTGCATTGCCTTAAAGTGCATGGAGAGGAAACTAGACGTGTAAAATGAACTGCATGAAACTTAGAAAACAAGAGGAAGCAGATGAAGACTGTAAAACACAATAGATTGCTCAGCTAATATATTTATGAAGAGATGAAAAATAAGTAAATATAATGACAAAACATTTTTTTATTAACTATATTTATGCAGCAGAGAATCTAATTTGAAAAGATGTTAAAATAATCACTTACCCCCGTAGGATCAGTTCATGCAAATTACATAAACGATAAGTAATGTAGTTATGTAACTATTTCGCCACGCAAAAAGGATTGTTGGTCTTATGCAGCGATAGTGGGAGCTTTATGTCAGGTATGAGGAACCTGCTTTGCATTGATGGTGAATGAATTTAGTCTAGAGCGGTCGTGCGAAATTCTAAAAACGTATCATTGTTTAATGACATTAGCTACATCTACAGTATAATAAGTAGGACCGCAAACTGAAATAAGTACCCGTTTGCTTGTAAACACGTCCTACAATGAGTGTTTCATTAGAAGCTAGTGGCAGCATGACGCTGCATCATCTACGTTTCAGTACTTCGTAAATTAATAAAAGAAACTGTATGATGAGGGAATGAGAAAGGGAAGAACCAGCATGCAGAACGTTTCCTGGAAGACGCCACAGTTACTATGGATATACACGCTAATGCTAATGCTACGCACGTCTACGCTGCTGTCAGTGGGACGGATTTATATCAGATAGTAAAGAGGTGCTCCTCCACCATTAGAAAAGAGTGCAGCGCTGCATTATGTAATAAGCCAATACATTTTCAACTCATAATGTAATGAAGCCACACGAGAGCCAAAATATTCAATACATCATGGTAACTGGTTTCCATGGCAACCGGCCAAAATTTTTGCACGGAAAAAAAGTACCTATTTATGTCTTAATTCAATAAAATAAACACGTATGCAAAGTTCCACTGAAATCCTTGACTTTCTGGCTCATGGATGCTTTTATGAGTCAGCGGCTCCTGAAATGTTTTCTGCTTTGCTTTTGGTGCAGCCTGTTTATTAAGAAGTGAACAGTGAGAATGTTGCGTTGACACATTAAGACCAAACTCAAGCAACCAAATAAAAGCGTCAAAGAGAAAACATGACGCACTGGAGACAGTCACACAAATCCCACCTATTTCAAACTTGAGCTTCAGACTAAAATTATTTTTTGTGACACCAGAGGTGAAGCATCACGTATTGTGTGAACTGACCCTTTACTTGGTTTTCGATGCATGTGATCCGTTTGATTGCGTGTTTAAAAAGCGCTGCGTGTGGCGGCGGCCTGGCAGTACGCCCCCCACTGGGACTCTGCAACGTCAGGATAGACCAGGTCTCTGTAGGGGATGTGCAGCTTGAGAACACAGTACCTGCGGTCCAGGTCCGACTCGGAGCTGGGCGAGTGGTTGGAGTAGGCCTGGTACTTGTCCTGCAGCAAAGAATACATGGTCACATTAGGAAAGAACAGAATGGACCAGAAAATACAGCTGCAATCCTCGAGGTGCAATGATGGAAAACTAACAATATAGTGCACAACAACTACATTGAGACAAACTAAAATAAAAAGATATACAAAAATCCCATTACAATACAGCATAACACACAAAACTACAAAAAAAAAAAAAAACCCACATGGTGACAAAATAACATAAAATCACATAAAAGCAAACAAAAAACGAAAACACTAATAGAAGAACACCAAGAAGAATTTGATTCCAGTGATGGGAGTGTTTGTAATTTCTTACATTTCCCTGCATACACACAAGATGAGACGTGCAATGTGTGTAATGTGAGTACTTGTATCTAATGTGTTGTTGAGCCTCAGTCCTGCAGGGGGCAGCAGCAGCCCAGGTTTTACTCACCTCCTCCTCGCTGTCGTCCGGCTTTGGCTTCTTCTTGTCCTTGTCCTTTCCCTTTCCCTTCTTGTCGTCCTCCTTCTTCTTCTTCTCCTTCTCGGGCAGCAGGTCGTCGAGCCAGGCCAGGTCGTGCTGGGAGAAGACCATGTCCAGCATCTTCCGGACCACCATCAGGCCCAGGATCTGGTGTTTTGACACAGAGACACACGTTGCTGTGGGACCTCGGCGCGATTAAGCTCGCTGGCGTTTGTTGATGACATCATCATGAATCACACTATGATGTCCGACCACTTCTATACTCAGTATTCACAATATCTAACATTAAAGCACTTTACTCTCTGTCACATTGGATCAGTTGGTTCTTACTGGGGATGCACCGATACCGATACCGATACCAAGTGCCGATACTGCATGGAATACTCGCACTGTGAAAATATAAATACTGTGTATATTATTTAATTCTTTAATAATGACAGTGAGAAAAGTAAGACAGACTGTAAATTATGTTCTGACAAAATATCAAGAGGTGACATAGTTCGTACAACACCAGCAACTTCATCACCAGCAACTTCATCACCAGTAACTTCATCACCAGCAACTTCATCACCAGCAACTTCATCACCAGCAACTTCATCACCAGCAACTTCATCACCAGCAACTTCATCACCAGTAACTTCATCACCAGTAACTTCATCCACAGCAACGTCATCACCAGCAAGCAGAGTTAGCCCGATGTCATTCAAAGGTTTAACTGCTCAGCATGCGCTACATGCTACATGCTATAGGGTGTCAGGGCTCACACATCAGCAATGCTACATGCTACATGCCAAAGAGTTTTGGGCCTCACACACCAGCGATACTACATGCTAAAGAGGTCAGCAGCAACATATAGCCTTTTGTGTATTGATTGCGTATGAAGCATATATAAGGTTTAATGAGATTTATTAAGTACTTGTATCGGTACTCGGTATCGGCAGGTAGCTAAAGGTTAGTACTCGTACTTTGAAAGTGTTATCGGCGCACCTCTATTTGTAATAGACCTCATTGACTGGCTCAGCTTCATTTCACAAAGTCCTACCAAACTGTCTGATCACTCATCACAAAATTAAACGAGACAGAAGGTAGTTGAAAGCAGCTGCCTCCCGCAGGATTTTCACAAATAACAACACTGGAAGCGCGAGCGGCTTCTAGAATGTACCATGACGGGGAATATGATGGCGAGGAAGGTGGACTTGAGGACCCAGAGCACCGCCAGACACAAGATCTGGATGAAGGTGAAGAGGTGGACCCTCCTCAGGGGGACGTGGCGGAGGTAGGAGAAGTCCGGCTGGTGTTTAGAGGGCATCATGTACAATTTGATTCTGTCCCAGAACTGAGGAGGAGGAAGAGGAGGAAGAGAGAGGGCAATCACAGGTTAATCACATACGGACCCATGAGGCGAATCACTAATTCTAATTCATTTGTATGCGTCGCGGCTCCGCTCAGCGCTGGAGGAAACTTACTGAGGCTCCAAGTTACCAGTTTGAATATGCATCTTTTGTTGTTGTTGTTTTTGTTGTGACTCGCTGGCAAGCAGAACAAGACTGTCACACCTGCCTGTTGTACATTCAGTACATGAACCAATCATTTTGCAGGAGGGGTTAGATATTTCCTCCTTCCCGGACGAAGGATAACGATGTTGAGAGAACAGTGTCGATCTTTTTGGTCTCGGCTCTAAATCTTTGGTCCTCCGTCACTGTGAGACTGTTGTTATGGCGACCAAAGACAACCCGCGATAAAATTCTGACAATATCAGAAATATGTGTTGACTATGACCTGGTGCTACGACCGACGTCAACTAACTGACCAACAGACACGCAAGATGAAATGATAGAAATGGTGAAACTGGAGCGAAACCCAAACAGGCTTTGAGGCTACGATGGAAAAACACAACAAAAAAATGTATTTGGGATGTAAACAAAAACTTTTTAAGATTTCTCTTCAAACACATAAAAGCCACAAGGCTCCGTTCATATTTCACTCATTTCAAGATTGTTAAAATTGTTCAAATTCCAGTGTGTAGGCGACATAAGAGATCCGCACGTGCTTTGTTTGCCCTCAATCTAGACTGGCAGGCTCACAATTCTGAGTTCCATTAATCCGATTTTGTTGTCTCTGTGGTCGATATCAACATTGTGACGAGCTGCTTTTCAATAAGACAGATGCGGGGCCTCAGTGACTCGGTTAATTGCGATAAAAAACAGCCGGTGCTCGGCCTACCTGGATTCCACTGAGGGAGGCCACGCCCATGTAGAGGAAGACGCCATACAGCACAGGCATGGGGATGAACTGTAATCAACACAGAACAGAGGTGGGAGGGTGCTCGAACCCTTCGACAGGAAAACTGCTCGGTGAATGAAAACGCTGATGTAATGATGATGGATCAACATACAATCAACATACAATCTTTTAATACATTATGATTTTTATCCTGCAGAAATGAAAAGTAAATCTTGAATGTACAACTTCCTGCCAAACATTCCAGAAATCCTTCATTCTCTACATCACCACAGGAAATCTGCTGCATCCAACAACAGACTGAAATGACGACAGCTTTCTTATTTTAGTTTTTATCCCCTAGACATCTCAAGCTGTTGTCGTAGATATATTCCTCATTGTAATTTCCATCCAGGGTTCTATTGGACTCTGGACTCGGGTTGTAATCATCCTTCGTGAATATCAAACGTGTTTTTGAGGTCCGAAATGAAACACACACATCAGACGATGTGAAAAATCTGGCAGCTTATTTCTGCTCGAGCTAAATTTTATGAGATTTTTGTTGTTTATTTTAGCATTTCATGCTCTTTATTGCATGTTTCTACCTAAACAATTATTGTAATATTGAAAAACAAGCAGCACAACAGGGAGATATTCAGTCTGCAGATCCAGTGACTCATAGAACATCAAGATACAATGATCTGAATTTAATTTCTTCAGGTTTCAGTTCCAATAAGTGGCTTCAAGGATTTTCCTTCCTGAGATCGTCCCTCATTACAAACAAGACCACAATCATATTTCATTCATGACACACATGAGAGAGAGGCGATAACATGACTGAGGAGCTTCGTACCTTCAGCACTGGAGCCAGAAAGATGGAAACTCCAGTGAGAACAAACACCAGAATGCCCGTCATCCTCTGCTCTCTGTGGATTGGATGTTGATGAAATATGAAGAATTGAGTAAAGCTTCATCAAAGTGTTTCTTTCTTCTTTCCTGTGACACCGTCGGGTCTTTATTTACCAACCTGACACCGAGGAACTGCGGCTGCTCGCCCGGCGCACTGGACTCGCTCTCCATCTTCAGGGAGTCGATGTGGGCGATGGAGATGACGGTGGCGGCCACGTACCAGGGCAGACCCATGAAGGAGCACGCCGCCATCAGGACGCCCACCCAGAAGAGGTCCAGGTGGTAACCGCAGCCTTTCTGCCGGGGAAAACCGCACGCAACAGCAGCTTTTATAGAAACTAGACGACTTCAACATGATATCTCAAAACTCAAGAAGTTTTTGGGTTGAATGCTGGAATTCAAAAATTTTGCACATTTTAAGATATTGTTAGCAGCTGTTGGGATCCATAAAAAAAACAGTAATCCCACGACCGCCAGTGTTCCTGCTGCAGTGACGCTCTCTGGCCCCCAGGGTGCCCGCACACATTTTTGAAACCTTGAAAAAAGACTAAAAAATTTTTTTCATGAATAGGTGAAAAAAATAAACATGAGGTAGATCCATTTTCATTTATTTTCAACCATAATATCACAAGACTGTGCTCCTCTTGAGCTTGTGCTACATAAAGAGTAATGCAAGAGATGTCATGTGACAGTGAATGTTCACCTGAGCTTAAGGTGAAGCTTTTAACAGGAAACATTCCAGTGGATCAGATGCAAAGTCAGAAACGCTTCAGCTGCTCTTTAAAGGGCTCATATTATGCAAAATTGACTTTCTAAAGGTTTTCCAACAGTCATAATCGTCCCCATACCTGGAATGACACCCAGAAGTGAAGAAAGTCTGTTCTCTCCCTCCCTGGCTTGTTTTAGTTTTTAAAAAGTGTGTTGCTCCAACGAGCCAATCAGAAATCAAACCCTATATAGTGTCATCAGGGGTTTAGCCAATCCCAATCAAGGTAGGCTCCTCCCTTTGACTCCTCCCACAATTAGGCAGCTCTGCTCTGGCACATGGCACCACGAGAGGAAGTACTTCCTCCTCTCCCCAAGATAGGCATGTAGGGGCGGAGCCAGTCCAGCTCACATAAACACAGCAGATTCTGAATGCAGCTCCTGTGATCATTATCACTTATCAATGTGACAAAAAGTTCTCCAAAATTCCTGTCTTTATGTAGCTTTTTAAGATTTTATCGAGATATTAACTTTCTGACTTGAGCACTTGAATTTTCTCCAGAATTCAGCCTCCTACTGAAGACATATTTGTTTGTCTCGATAAAAACAGAGGTCCTTTAGTTTCCTCCCAAGGCAATTTTGTTTTGTTCTTTCAATGCATTGCAAGGCCTGCGCTTCTCTCCAGGCGCTTTCAATCAGAGTGAGCAGTCATTTTTTTTTTCCCCAGTCCCCACTCGAATACATGTTATGAAAATTGTAGCCAAACACAGAAAATAGAGAAAATGCTGTTTCATGACTGCAACACGGAGCTGGTGAAGTGTTCCCACACAACCTATTCAAGGTTGCACTCAAAAGATGAGTGTTTGAAAGGCTGCGGGAGTGCACGTCCGCGTACTGTAAATCACACTGTATACTTGACAATAAATAGGAGTCGAAATTCTAAATTCACACAAAGCAGCAATCAAAAATTCGAGTATGATCAATGACGAAAACACTATTTATTCAATGTATGTATGTATGTATGTTATTTTTCCAATGTGCATCTCTGTACATATAGAGACCCAACACTATATTTGAGGATTATTTACCAATATTTATATTTATATCCACACCTATATGACATCGCATTCTTAAACCATAGGATTTAATATGACGTCAGTGTGGCCTTTGCAGCTGTAGCACCTTCAACTTTTCGAGGAACGTTTCCAGAAGATTTAGGAGTGTGTTTTTGAGACGTTTGGACCATTTGATGTGGGACAAGAAGGTCTGGCTCGCAGTCTCCTCTCTAATTCATCCCAAAATTGTTCTATCAGGTTGAAGTTGGGACTCTATACCAGCCGGTCAAACTGAATCTTCCACTTCTTTATGGACTTTGCTTTGTGATTTTGGAACAGGAAGTGGCCGTCTCCAAACTGTAGCCACAAAGTTGGGAGCATGACAATTCCCAAAATGTCTTGGTATACAAAAGCATTCAAAGTTCCTTCAGCTGGAACTAAAGGTGCCAAGACCACAATCCCACCTTTTAATCCTTCAGATTTTAGACTCGGTACAAGCAGCCAGACAAGTATCGTTCTGTTTTCAATCACCAAACCCAGACTGTCCATCAGACTGCTAGACGGAGAAGTGTGATCCAGCGTGTCTCCACTGTTCTAGAGTCCAGTGGCAGTGTGCTTTAAACCACTGCATCCATGAAGCTCTCTACGCTCTATTCTGGAGCTAATCTGAAAATCACGTGAAGTTTGGAGCTCAATCGCTGTGAGTGAAACACCTGAACTCAATGATTTGGAGACCTGAGCAAATACTTTTGGCAATGTAGTGTGTTCATTTCTCGATAAGTGATAAGTTCCATGTGTGATTCAGAATGAAGATGAATTATGAACTGAGACAGGACTTGTTCTCCTTGCTCTCACCGGGGATATGAACCAGCTGTAAGCGTTTGAGAGTCTGGGATGCCTGATGGTCCGAACAACAAAAGCAGAAGAGTGCTTATTGAAGTGATCGTGAAAGCACATATCCAGTGTCAACAGCAGGAGTTGTCGGGCAGAGAGCCAGGAGCTTTCATCGGGAAAAGGAAAATACATTTAGTCCAGAAAGAGAGGAGCTCATGCGCACTCTAATTTGTGTTTGTTTGGGGAGTTGAATGGTCTATTCAGACACTCGCGGCGTTGCAGAAGTATAATGTTCCCGCCGCATGCCAGTCACGCTACAAACGGTGTTTAATTTAGCTTCTCGGCCAGGTGGCATTTTCAGGCTGTCGCTGAAGAACAGCCGACATTTCTGTGAGTCACAGCTGTCACTGCGTCGGTGTCGTCTGAAGATGACCCTGCTGGTTAATCACGTCTGTCTCTCAACATTTGTAGATGAGTCGGTGAAGATCTGTGAAGTTCTGAGCGGGGCCGTGAATCTGTCCGAACGTCTGAGACAATCATGATATTCTTTTATCCGTTCCACGTCCGCTCAGTTCATGCATGTATGTTTATACTCTGTTTGCTTTCCGAGCGGATGCTTTCTGAACGGATGCTCAGATGCTTTTTGAAGGAGTCACATTACCTTTATGGCCTTTTTATTCCAGAGAACCTCTGAGCTCATCTGCAGGTAATGTAATTCCTGAGAGCCAGAGGGAGGCTGATTGTCCGTTGCTCAGGCCACATCCTTCCTCGGGATCAGCCGTGTGGGAGTCCTGATGTTCTCACGTTCAGACAAACATTTGACAGCTTGAAGTGTAGTATCCTCACACAGCAGAATTTATTTCAATCTGTCACAATAGCAAAAATGTGCCCACATCAGCTTTTCTTTGACTGCATTTTTATTTAAATGTGTTGACGCACCTTTAGGAGTCGCCTTGCAGAAGCTTGTAACTCTGTAACCCAGAACCTCTGCCACGTTTACACAACCTTACAAGTGAAAGTGCATCATTTTTGCATTTATGTTTCAGAAAGGTTTCGTGTTTACACTGCAATATTTTTGAAGAAGATGTTTATGTAAACGAAAACTGCAGAAATGCTCAAAAACATGTAGTTTTCATGTCGGGGCCCCTAGCGGGTGCTGTTGTTTGTTTTTGTAATGGAACCACACACACACACACACACACACACACAAACACACATATGCACACACATGCAACAACACACTATGAACATTAACAATGAGAGTGGACAGACAACCCAGTTGGATTGTTATTGCTGTGACTGTCAACTATAAAACTACCAAGTCCCAGGAGCATATGGACTGGGAGTCATGACACAGCGGAGGCAAACATTGTTCTGATTGTCTACTGGGATCCTGGGTATTGAAGCTATTTAATCCAATGTCGACCCACTGGAGCTTGGCAGTGAGCCGTCATTCAGGGCTGAAGCTGCTGTTAGCCGTCTGCTAGCACACTGTGAACTCCACTCCCCACCCCCCTTCTCCTCTCTCAGCCAATCACATGGCTTTAACTTTAACATTGCAACAATATGAAGCACTTCTGGTTCAATAAATATTTTGAGACGAGGAAATCATATAAATGTCTGCGTACTCCCATTGTTGATGTTTTCAACTGTTTGTTTGATTATAAAATCAGCACCTACTTGTGGCCCAACATGAAAACTGACACCGTTTTCAGTGTTTCTGCCACAAAATTGTTCTGAAACAAAAACGTAAATGCGACACGTTTTCACATGAAACGTTGTGGTGTAAACGGGGGTCTGAGAAACATCACTCTATAGTTGTGATAATCAATTAAATTCTCTCCATGTTTTTTGACCTTTGGCCATCTGCGCTGGAAAACATGGAAGCGAACTTCAGCGTGATGGAAAGAACCGAAACGTCTTTGGTGTAATGAATACGCTTTTGAAAACAGTATAGAAATTAAAGGAGGACTACTTGGAGGTACTCCAGCATTTAACCGATCCAACAGCGAGCTGTGACAACTAGACTCTGACCAGAAAACTTTTGTGCTTTCTTCTATAATGTAGTATTTCATTAGCTCTCTTTTCCTCTTGCTTGTAATTAATCACCGCAGTGGCAACAGGCTGCAGTGGTGCGTAATTAAAACCTTGTTTCCCACAGAAAAGAGCAACACGTTTTCTCTCACATGGAAGAATCAATCTGCCTTTGTTGGGAGATTAGCAGATTGACTGATGGAGGATTTCTAAAGTTTTTGAAACTTTAGAAAAGTTTAACACCATAAAATATGCTTTCTTTCAGTTTATATCCAGTCCTATATGTACTGGACTGGAAATCTTGGTGTGATTTTTGATAAATCATCTTGTAAAATTACATGGTTGTAGTTCCGGGATTGATTTATGTCCAGTCAACAATGTAAAACATTAATTTTATACAACAAGTGATGATTGAAAAAGTAAGCTTTTCGCCGACACATTGATTTATAAGACGGTACTGAGGTGTGTAACAATCAATGATGTAATAATTTTGTTCGGCACCGCAACCTAGAAAAGGAATTTTCTAAAGGGGGATTAATAAAGTCTGATTAGTAATAACTTGCTCTGGTTACGAGGTGAAGTGAGTGTAGTTCCAAATGAGTTCCAACGGCTAGCACAGCTGACATTAAATTCATTTTACTGATTAACAATACGTTTGATTGGTTATCAGTGGTTGTGAAACGTCTTGGTGAACTCCAGTGACTCTCACTGCGCTAACACTCATTTCTGTGAATCAAAAACACAGAGTTTGATTTTTTGATCGCCAAAGGAGACGTGAGATCTCTGTGAGAGAAGGACGTAATCCGCTGTGATTATGTCGGGTGTTTATTTTGCAGGACTCAAAGCCCTTCAGCTGCAAATAGTCCAGTTTCACTAAAAGTCTGTGCACAGTTACAGGCTTTGTTTTGCAGACATAAAATGAAAAGAATCAATGAATGCATATTACTGAAAATACACTTTTTCTTCCATCTGACTCAGAGGACAATTATCCATGACGTGGTTTGCTGATGTTGGCAATGCAATTTTCACTTTGAGAAAAATGTAAAAAGTAGTCGTATAAAAACAGTTATAAAAATGTTCTAAAAAACATAAAACTTTTTTTTTTCTTAATTTATTTTAAACGTGGGCTTTTTTTTTACGTGTGCAATCATATATACACTCCATCTACCCACATACATACAAATATATATACAAATGCATATATTAATCCAATAGTGATAATATAATTAAAGTTACATTTTATGAAAATATATTCAGAAAAATAGATAATCTATATTCACGTATATACATAAATACATACATACATACTTAGAAACAATTATCATTCCTGAAAAGGGATGGGATGAAGTAAAACGTACCTAATCCTACCAATTCTCCAATATTTAATAGTCATATGTTATGATTTACTTAATGATGACATGAACATCATGTTCCAAACTAAATAATTAAAAAAAAAAAAACACTTTACTGGTAACGTGAGACAGACGCATCAGTGACAATACAAGTGTTTGTGTACTCACAACAAAGTTTCAAGTGAAATCGCACCATTTTTGCATTTTCATTTCAGAGGAGTTTCACGTTTGCACAGCGACTTTTGGAACACAACGTAGCCGGCATGCCACGCCACGAGTCGCCGCTGATTGAAACAAAATAGATATATATATTACACACGGGTGCTGAGAACAACACACTATAAACATTAACAATGGGAGAACACGGACATTCTAGTGGACAGACGACTGAGTTGGATCTTATTACAGTGATGGTCAACGATAAAACTCTTGAGGAAAACATTGTTGTCATTGTCCATCTACTGAGGAATGGCAGAACAACTATTTACTATGGCCTTGGGGCGCATTCGCAGTTGCAGCATCTTTGCCTGCCGACATGTTGTCATATAAACGGGTCCAAAGACAATGTCAGTATTTCAGAGCACTTCTATAAAATAAAAAAACAAACAAGCAAAAAAAAAACACTTTTGTGTTTTAACCGGTACAATAAACCTGCACATTTGGCTTCTTCCAGTTAATTTGTGACTCGTCTATTTTCGCTGCTGATGCTGAGTTTTTCTGTTTAGGATTTCATCACTAAAAAAGAACTCTCCGGTGTTCCCTGAAAGTATAAATGACTGTGACAGAGAGGTGATTAAGCCCCTGATGTGAATCGGGTGTGCTACATCGCCTCTCTGCCCATAAAGGAGCCGCCCAGGCACACTCGGTGACAGGCGGGAAACCAATACATGGCTGCAGAGTCTGTTTGTTGAGGTTTTGAGCTCAGTTTTGCCTTTTGAGTAATATATAATAACCAGAAATGATATTATAATATTGTGTCCCCATACTTTGTTGAAATTTCCCGCCGTTACTAACTGACATTTTCGGTTCTGTGAATCCATGAAATATAAATGATAATGAAAGCTCAGGAGACGGGCTAATGTCCTCAGGTGTACTGACTCTTAGCCATGAATCAGTGTGACGTGAGTTCTAAGAAAAACTTCAGCAGCCGCGGCTTCTGATCGCTTTGCAGCTGCTGACGGCGCTAACGGCTTGTCTGTGGAGTTGTCGCATCGTAACGTGTCCCCGTGCTAACAGAACGTGATGCTGAACAGCTGAGGGGGACGACTGCGGAGGGACTCTCCAGCTGCTGCACACTGATGCACAGCTTGCCGCCTGTTGAGCGTCGTGTTTTTCGATCCCGCCTCCTCTGATCTCTCAGCTGGCATCAGGTCGCCGCTCTCTCTGGGGACCTTCGACCTCTGACACCCGATGAACTTCAGTTGATGGCTTTCAGCCACTTCTTGAATCACATAAAGAGGGCTGAGAACAAACAGGAGTTATGTGATGTGTCAGCAGCTTGAATGATCCTGTGAGCTCTGTTAAATAGAAAAGTTTTAAGGCTAACCTTAAAAGTAGAGACTGAAACTGGGAGCTGCTTCCACATGAGAGGAGCTTGAAAACTGAAAGCTCTGCCTCCCATTCTAGTTCTTAAAAAAAACCTAGGAACCTCCAGGGGTCAACACTCTAAGAGTCAAGTGTTCTAAAGGGCTATATGGGATGAGCAGTTCTTTAAGATATGATGGAGCCTGGTTGCTAAGAGATTTATATGTTAAAGAAGGATATTTAATTGTATTCTTAATGTAACTGGAAGCCAATGAAGAGAGGCTAATGTTGGAGTGACATGAACTCTTATTCTAGTTCTTGTCAGAACTCTCACTGTGGGGTTTCTAATCAATTGGAAGCTTCTTAAGCAGTTATTTGGACACCGTGATTCTATTCTGGAAGTAACACACGCATGAATTAGTTTCTCAGTGTCACTCTGAATCAACTTGATTTTAGAGACATTTCAGGTGAGGAAAAGCCATCCTGCAGAGTTGAAGGATAAGTCTTGGTCAAAATGAACTCCCAGGTTCCTCATATTCGAGGTCAAAGTAATATCATTTATTGTTACTGCATCTTTAGGTAATTTCTCCTCACAGCTGTTTTTGGCCCAAATAAAATAACATATGTTCTGAGTTCAGAAGCAGAAAAATACGACCAGACTTTTATTTCTTTAAGACAAGCTTCTAGTTTAACAAGATGCTCAGTATCATCTGGTGTCATACATCATTATATTTGTCTATCAATTGCATAACAATGGATGTCAATGCAGAGTTTCCTGATAATATTCCAGACAGGAACCATGTATAATGTGAAAAATACTGGTCCCAAGACAGAACCATGTGGAACTCCATGTTCAAATTCAGTCTGAGCTGAAGACCCATTAACGTGAACAAAGTGGAACCTATCTGATAAATTCTATGATTGAAACCAGTTTATTGCCCTACCTTAACCCTGATGGTCTGTTCCAGTCTCTGTAATAGGATGTCCTGATCAATAGTATTAATGCTGCACTGAGATCTAACAGGACCAGAACAGAGACCAGGCCTTTGTCTTTCCAATAAACTCAATTTTTATTACAGCAGAAAAGATGAGTCCTCCTCAGATGTTTCTTGTCAAAGATATTTTAATAAAAACTGTTTCGTGACAACAGAGAGATTTCCGTGTTTCTATCTGAAAACATGTTTTCGTAGCCGGATAGTAGCTGGATACAGACGCATTGAGGGTAACAGTTCACTCTTGCAGGAGTGGAAACTGAGCTGTTTATCACTCTGGGCCTGACCCAGAGCTTCCTGTGATGGTCTCCAGTAGTAGACTTGTCTGATTTGTAGATTAGATTGAAGCGTAGCAGCAGTTCAGGCTTATCACAAGGTCAGAAGCAGAAACTCTTTGCTTGGGCCTCGTCTTCCATGCTTGTATAACATCGGCAGACCAACATGGAAACATACTTTGGACGCGGAGAGACATTCTGGCAGTCGTTCCAACCCTGCAACTGTGTTTACAGTTACCACTACTTACCTGTAAACACGGTATCATTTGCCTAATTTGTGATGATCCTTTTATAACATGTGCAGACGCTTTTTAGTGCCACGGTATTTATTGACAGAGATGGGAACTCGGCAGTCGTAAAAGCTCACAGATGATAAACAGACAGAGGGGGATGAACGGCGGTGCAGCTCCAGAGCATTCAGACAGGTGTCGGGCCAGAACGTGTTCAGGTCGAGCTTTTCATGAGAAGAACAAATTAATCTTGACCTCTTGAACTTTCCACTCAGAGGTGCAGCAGAGTTCTGGTTCTGTTGATTCGACTGGCCTTTTCATGAAATAATAATCCTGAGGATTACATCAGATGCTATTAGTTTATTTATATTTATGCAGCAATGATGAATACTGGAAAAATAAAAGGTCTAAACTAAAAGGTTTTGAATGTATCAAACACAAATCACCTGAAATAAATCATAACACTATTGTTTTCAGGTGATTATGTACACAAACCTAAAATCTCATGTATATCTTAAAATACTTAAAACACATACAACACTTTTTGAGAAAGAAACATAAATGAACATCAGTAAAATCATGCTGTTTCAGAGCTTCATTTCATCGCCTCATGCTCAGACAGTGTGGAAACAAAGCAAGATCACTGACCTCCAGACAGATGATTTAATTCCCACCATCATCAGCAGTGTCGTATATCTGAAATGGGATTGTGATTGAGTCTTTAGAGCCATGGGTGATTTAATGACAAAAGCGTTGAAAGTTGGTGCAGAGGTTATGGATTAATCTCCTCTTAGAGCTGCTATACATTATTTATTTCTTTATTGTTTGTGAATTCATCTGTGCTCGAGTAAGCGCACGCAAAATAACCAGAGCAGAGCGGCACATACAGAAAGTAATAAGTGCTGAAAGAGAACTCAGCATCTGGACGGTTTTAATGTTTCAAGTCGTGTCCAGATGATCTTGTTTCTAACGCTTCCATATTCATGGGCTATTCAGTGGTGGAGGCATGTGAGATGTGATTTTTAAGAATTTATGACAAGGTAATTGAACTTTTATGGAACCATCAGACATCAAATATTATTCATTGTAGAGTATTTTTACTCTGCTCATGTGGAGTGGTTGTGTAAGGAGATATACGTCTGCTTTCAGGTCTTTTGTCAATGCTGGAATCCTCTCAGATTTCTGTTTCTGGAGTTTGGCATGTCTGGGTCACAGCGTACTGGCAGACGATCTGTGTCACTTCTGCTCACAACGCCTTCCAAATAGCGCAATAACAATGTGCGATTAAAGGTTAAATGAGTTGGTATTTAATGTTGGGGATAGATGAATAAATATGAAGAAGAGAATAAATGCGAGAGGACGATTTTCAGTGGATTTTAATGAAAGTTTAGGGGGGCAGAATACCTGGGTAGGAAGCGAGACTTGAGGTTCGGTAACAACGATTTCGAGTGAAAATGTAAAACTCTTGTCACGTTTTGAGTGTCTGTTTACAAGACAACGCGAGTTGAAAATGCAGTGTTTTGGAAACTGCTACCAGGGTGAAACTTTTCAGAAACGCTGGGGCTCCGTCACCGTGTCAGGAATCAACGATGTCTGATTTAATGCGAGGTTTTCCTTGTGGTGCCATCCAAAACACAAACTACTGTAGCTGCAATGGTTGCAGAAGCTGCAGCTGGTTTATAAAAAAAATTGTCGTCAAAAACACAACTCATCACGTTCTGTTGAATATTCTACAGGAAAAAGTCAAGATGCACGCAACACTACACGTATGATGTGAGGAAAGATAAAATATGTCTCACAGGAGGATGTTATTGTTGTAGAAAGAGTTTTTACTGCATCACAAGGCCACGGTTGAAGTAGCTCTGATTCGAGTTGTGTTTCATCAAATGCGACTGACTCCCATCTTGAAGATGAGGGTTTGAGCTTCCAGCTGGTTGTAGGCTTAGAGGTGTAACTTTGAAGGTTAGCACACAAGCACCCAACACGTTACATCCGCTCCATAGCTTCCTGCTGGCAGATGAAAGGAAGTGATCAGCAAGGCTTTTGTGTCACAGAGATAGCTCGTCTGCACATATTGCTCAGAAAAGGAAAATAAGTCTCTGTGTCTGGAGGCATTCATCTCCTTTCAGCCAAATTTGGTGACTAACAAGTGGGTTATATTTCAGTTTATTAATACCAAAACTACAGTTTTTCATTACTATTACTGGCTTGGGTTGTATTCACAGGGTTGCAAATGATAGTCACCCGTCCCTCTGTAGCAGTTTTTCAATTACGGAGAATTGAAGTTATTCTCTCAGACTGTTGTGAAACAAGCGAGGAACCTAACAATGGGAATTGGAAACCCGGAGAGGGTCGACAAAATTCTCGAGTTGCATCTGATTAATTGACATTGGAAATTGAAATGCTTCAAGAGAGACTGAGCTGTGTCGTTCTGCAGAGACTGCCTTAATTATCTCGAGCCGCTTGTTTATCTGCTGCTTTTTAGCAGATCATTTTCCTGAAGGAGATCACCAGAGAGAGAATTAAATGCATATTCGATTGTATGCTGGATTCTTCCTCCTGAATGAAGCCATTTTAAAAGCATTTGCAGAACGAGTTAAAGTAGTTGTCACTCGGGTTCTTCTGTAATTTAAGTGTTGTGAGAGTCTTCAGCGACGTTCAGTGTGAACTTGCAGCTCCTCTTGGGGCAGACTTCATGCTTCACCATCTTTTCACCATCTTCCCTCTGCGTTTTTTCTCCGGGGACTCGAGCTGCGGGAGCCTCAAATCTCAGAGGAACCAAACTGGTGGTTGTCATGGCTGACAGCTGCGCTTTACTTGAGTTAATGTGGCGCAGTGATATAAAGACATATAATGAATATATGTGAACAATTGTTTTTTTTTTTGTTGGTTTTAATGCAAACTGCAAATAGGCGGTGAGCTTCCTTAAACCCTATTAACTGAGCAGTTCTTTTATATTTTAAACATCCACGGTCAGATATTGAATTGTTGTTCCCTTGGGGTCCTTCAGGCTTTTGTTTTTTTTTTTTCTTCTCATCGCAGATTAAAAACGCGATAAAGCTGAATGGGAGTCCCCGAAGGGGAAGTGGTTCAATGCATGCAGGTTGCAGGTACATATTTATCCAGCTGCAAGTTTAAAAAAGGTTGAAGTGACATTACAATAATTTGTCCGGGCTTCAGTAAACAATGAAGTCGGATTTGAGTGTAAGTGAGGACAGTGTAAACAAACGCACACAGGATGAACCATTAGGAGGGATTAAGTGTAAAGATAAAATCGGTCACATTGTTCAGTTTACCTCTCAAGAACTGTGAAAGCTGGTCATCATGTTCATTTTTTTTATTTATGTGTTTTATTTTTGCATTATGTGGGGCAGAACAGTGGTGTTGGGATCATTTGAACACTTGTGTGGAGGCTGCATTTTTTCCTCTGAGCCTTTTCACAACTTCTACATGGCTTCGTCGTGCTTGATACTTTGATCGGTGGCTTTAATTTATGTGTAGGTGTGATTTTTATCTTCTTCTTGTTCATTTTTCTCCTTGTAATTATGAAAGTGACTAAAATGTTTAATATGTCTCTCTAACACTCTCCATTAAGTGGCTCCATGCAGGTTTGACCTCCTCGTGAGCGCCCCCTGCTGCCTTTGGCTCACAGAGTCCACGTCAGTGAAATCACATTTTTATCTCAGCTTGTTCCGTCTCTATTGCAGTAATTGGTTTCAGATTGGTCTGTTTTCTGGGAGAACATTGTCATCACTCTCCTGCAGAGAAACTGCTCTTTTTTTTTCAAATTAAAAAAGAAAGGGAAAAAAAAAGATCTCTATGGCAATCTTCAGACTAGAGATGTGGAGGAGAACCACCTCTCCTAATTATTTCCTGGGAAGTAATTGGATGTCATGAGGAGGCACAGAAATAGCAGGAAAAATATTGAGTTCCATAATTTGTGGCTCCGCTGACAGCATGAAAATGGTTTCATTTCGGGAGCTAAAGTGTTTGTGACAATTATTCGATTAGATTTTGAGAAGCAAATATTTTCTTTGGATTCTATTGTATTTAATTTGTCTAAAATAGAATTAAACATTTGTTTGATCAACGAAAAACGTGATCATATACAATGTTGATCACAAACCAGTTTAAGGAGCTTTAACTCCACTTTGTAAACAGGACGTTTTTCCGTCTTTACAGAGAAAGCATTGCTTGTATTAACAGATTCTGTGTGTGTCATTTAGGGAGTGGCGTTTGCTTCTCTGTTCTTCATCCTGGTGTCCATCACCACCTTCTGCCTGGAGACCCACGAAGCCTTCAATGAACTGCGGAACCGCACAGAGGTAGTGGTCATAGGCAACGTCACACACGAAGAGGAGAAGCCGGAGATGGTGACCAAGCCCATCCTCACCGTGGTGGAGGGCGTCTGCGTCGTCTGGTTCACATTCGAGTTCCTGATGCGAATCATCTCCTGCCCGGACAAAGTGGTCTTCATCAAAAATGCACTCAACATCATCGACTTTGTGGCCATTCTGCCGTTTTACCTGGAGATGGGCCTGAGAGGTCTGTCCTCCAAAGCCGCAAACGACGTGCTGGGCTTCCTGCGCGTGGTGAGATTTGTCCGGATCCTCCGGATCTTCAAGCTGACGCGGCACTTCGTGGGCCTGCGAGTGCTCGGTCACACCCTGAGGGCCAGCGTCAACGAGTTCCTCCTGCTCATCATCTTCTTGGCACTGGGCGTTCTCATCTTCGCCACCATGATTTACTATGCCGAGCGAATCGGCGCCCAGCCCAATGACCCGACGGGCTCCAACCACACTCACTTCAAAAACATCCCGATCAGCTTCTGGTGGGCGGTGGTCACGATGACCACGCTGGGCTACGGAGACATGTACCCAAAGACTTGGTTGGGGATGATGGTGGGGGCTCTGTGTGCGCTGGCCGGCGTGCTCACCATCGCCATGCCGGTTCCCGTCATCGTCAATAACTTTGGGATGTACTACTCGCTGGCTATGGCCAAGCAGAAACTGCCCAGGAAGAAGAAGAAGCACAACCCCAACCCGGACGCTCCGACCGACTCGGTGTCGTTTGGCAAGTCGGAAACCAACTCGCACAGAGACAGCACTCAGAGCGACACGTGTCCGCTGGCGGCGGAGGAGAGCGTCAGCAGGAACCGTTCAGGTCAGGCTCACAGCGTCTTAAGGTCCATAAAAAAAACAAACAAACAAAAAAAAAGACTTGAAATGGTGCATTCTGTTTGACTAAATACTACATTACCACATGTAGATTTTGCTTTTTGATAGTAATATATTTCCTTTTCTCCCTGACATTGTTGCTGATGCGTCCTATATCCTTTCTTGCTTTTGTTAAAAACTTGTCTTTTTATCTTTTAAGGTAATGGCATATTTTCATTGATGATGGTTTCCTACCTGTACCAGACTCACTTCACTACATGTGCTTGTTTACGCCCCCTGTAGTTGGCGCATCGCTTCTATCTGCACCCTAAACTGTGCACATGTACACGTAGACGGCTTTTAACAACCCGTCCGCTATTCTTTCGAAAACTGACTCTCCAGATGACGGCTGAAAAGCTCGCTGATTGAAACCATGGCAGAGACACACATTGGTCATGCAGCCCGGAAGAATCCCGATACCTTTGTTAGTGGGACTTTGTGATGCGATGCTCTGCATGTGGACGACAATGTTTCAGAATAACGAACAAACTCAAGTAGCAGTCGATTTCTTCGTCATGACTGAAATATCTGTTGACGTCTTCCTGAAAAGAGCAGAAATACAGTGACAGATTTCATCTGTGAGCTTTGGGAGGGGATATCGTCTGTCAAATATTCTTTGTGAGGAAAGCGTTTTATGTAAAAGCCTTTGTTGTCCTTTATAGATTATAGAGATTAGTGGAAAGGAAAACTTCCACAAAATGA
>OMNM01055324.1:0-18085 GCA_900302745.1 Parablennius parvicornis | reverse complement strand
GCGGATTGTCCCGCCCACTTGGAGAACTCAGAGCAGCGGAGCGGAGACTTTAGTCTTTAGGAGTTAATATAACAACACTTTTAACTTAAAAAAATATATCCCAGTCCTGAGGCTTTGAAGGATGTTTTCATTCTTGTTCTGGACTTGTTCTTAAGTCGGTTAGTCTCCAAGACACCTCATCTGAAATAAAAAGGCTAATAATCATGGTCACGATGACAACACTGCCGAAACATGGATTTACGGAACTGACAACTAATCGTGTCGTCACAGTGAGGAATTGATATTTCACCATAAAGTTGGGTAAAATCATCATCATCAGGGTACTGAATCTGATCTCCAGCACACTAACCACAATCCTGCCCCTCCTACTTCTCTCATACTCACAGACATGCTCACATTGTCAAAAAGCTGCTTCGTTCATGAACAACACGTCAATGATGCCTTAACATTTTTTCAATATTATGAAGCAAAAATATCACTTTTTTACATACTGAGTACCAGTATTGGACCAATTGCCAGAACTGGTATCAGTATATCATTGGTTTGTTTCTACAATCCAATGCTTGTGTCGTTTTTATACCTTTAAACTGCCCGTCGGTTTGAATGTATGAATGTGACTGATTGTTTATCTCTCTGGTTAATGCCTGCCTTTGACACAAATTCAGCTTAGTTGAATAATTTGTCGCCTGACTTTGGTTCCAGTATTCCAGCATCACATGTAAAGTGTGACCGGGAAGCAGGACCAGCTCTTTACGGGAATAAGTGGGAAACATGTGGACCTCTGAGGGTGTGAGTGGATGGGCTGGGTCCCGGCAAGATAAAAGATGAATGGATGGATCTTCTAATGTCAACAGAGACAATTTGTTTTTCTCTGTATGAATAAAAAGAAAGGTGGAATGATTTATTATGTCACCGTACCATGAGCTGCATTAAAGTCGCTTCACCGGCTGTAACCTTTTGAGAAAATCAAGGTTGCTCCATTCACTGTTCCCTTTGTTGTTAGAAGAGAAATACTTGGCATTCTTGTTCACATTGTCTGAGAGACGCCAGGTCAGTGGTTGTAATAATGTGTTCCCTAGAGAAAACAAGCCAAAGCCTGCAGGATTTAGCCTACATCTCTGTCCATTCAGCCTGAATAGCCCTTCTAGTGGATTTCTTAATTGATTGTGTTCCTTGTGGCCCTGCTTCTTTCTGTTTTTTCTGCACACTTGAGAGCTTATTTAGTTTCTGCTTGACCTGAATTCTGCTGAATATGCATTCAGACAGTGTTGTGATCTCATCCCCAGGTGTGCTGCTTCACTGCCCTCCTCTCATTGACTGGATTCCACACCAGGTCCAGGCAGGATCCAGTCCGGTCCATGTAGAGGTAGGCTGGAGGTCACATGCCTTATGTGAGTGACTGTGGAAGCTTAACGCCAACACTGTCCGGGCCTCCCAGGCACAGCTGTAACGCCCAGGGGCAGAGCCCATTTCAATCAATAAGAGCTGTTCTCGTAATGCAGAATCGCAGCAGCTTTTTAAGCCTGCAGAGCTCTAAAAAATAGACTCAGGCAGTGGAACTAAGCAGACTGGAAAGTTTACTCTGCTGGTGAATGGACGAGGTATTTTTAGATGCTGCTGCAGTCATATTATTGTCATGTATCCTTCCAGCATGACTGCCACCAAGTATCATCATTAACCTGCCCTCTAACAGAGAAACACATGGTCCTGACAACACTCAGCCAAAACACTATGACCACTGGCAGGTGAAGTTTTACATCTTCATCATGGCGCCTGTTAGTTGCTATGAGATATCTGACAGCAGGTCAACGTTCTGCCCTCAAACGTGATGTCAGAAGCAGGAAAACTGTGAGAATTAGGGCCTGTAAACCTGCAGCTCTTGTGAGGAGTTCCTGGTCCACAATGGTCAGTTTCTGTTATCTTTTGGCCTGTCCAATCCAACAGACAACCTCCTGGATCTCAAAATCTTGCAAAAGTTCCTGCTGTTGTGATAGACGCTGCCGGAAACCAGAGATGCAGCCTGCTGACCTCTGTCCACCACAGGGGGGCATCAACACTGGACCATGGAGCATTAGAAGAAGGGACGTGCTCTTGTGGATCAGGTTTTCTTTTACATTTTGTGGATGGTGGCTTACCTGGAGAACATACCTACCAGGACACTTTATGTGGGAAGGTGAATGTTGGCCAGAGTGATGTCAGTGTTGTGTGTGAAAACTGTTGGCCCTCCATCCATGGCCATGTGACTGTGACACGTAGCATCTAGTGAGGGAATCTTACAGACCATGTACACACTCTAATGGGAATGATTTTCACTCTAGGCTTGTTTCAGCAGGACAGAACACTCTGACCTATAGCAGAAATACTTCAGGAAAGACTCCAGGTGTTGACTTGGCCTCCAGATTCCCCAAAATTTAATCCTATGGTGCATCTGTGGTATGTACTGGACAAAGTTCAACCAAGGATCTGCTGCAAACTTAAGCCGTGGTCTCATTCTGCAGTATGTGCCAGGATTCCCACTGAAAAAAGCTGTGGATGGTACCAAGAGAACCGCAATCAATGGTTAAATTTTATTGTCTCCCCTCCATTGGGGTCCCTTGCACAACCGAGCAGCTCCATAAGGAGGACCAACAAGGCAGCCGTCTGCTGATTGGTAGTGACAATAGTCACTGTTGACAAGCCGCAATACTTAAATCGGCCGAAAGCCTTTCCATTGTCATTTACGTAAGCACCTTTGTGCAAGCTAGTTGTCTAGTTTACACATTTTATTGATATGTTGGTGCTACACACCACCCTGGTCTTCTGATGAGGTGTGAACGAGGTACAAGCACTCATCTACATGTTAGAAGAGGAGGAGATTTAGCGGGAGCTGGATTCTGCTGTTCAGAATGAGAAGGTTTTCCACTGTGTCACAGAAAATGAAGCCTCACGGCTTTGCTCAGGCGACCGCCTAAGCTGGGGCTGCAACTTCCACATTGGTCCTGCGACCACTGTTGTGTAATGACATCACATACCTGCATTAATCATAACCCTGCCTACATTTTAACCGTACTATCTGTGGTTGGATCTGAGTGCACTTTGCTTTATGGTGCCGGCCCTTCCAGAGGTCTGGTGATGTCTGACAGTTAAGCTGGGGATCATAATGTCATGGCTCATTACTGCACTCTGAAAGTTCAGTGTAAGTACTGTATATTTGACCCTGAAGGCAGCAGCATTGGGGCGGTATGGCTCGGTTGGTAGAGCGGTCGTCTCCCAATTGGAATGTTGCAGGTTCAATTCCCATCTCTCCCTGCCTACATGCCAAAGTGTCCTGGGCAAGACACTGAACCCTGAACTGCCTGTGTGCATGCAGTGTGAAAGTGAGTGGTTGGTGGTGATCGGAGGGGCCGGTGGCGCAGTATGGCAGCCTCATTTCCCTCAGTCTGCCCCAGGGCAGCTGTGGCTACACAAGTAGCTTACCACCATCAAGTATGGTGTGAATGAGGGCTATATAGAACCAATGCATTATTATCATTGTTATTTACATCCGCCAAGCTCGCTCTGCCAAACAAATTACTGCGAGAACCATCGATCAAATCATCCCTTCTGAGGATTATGCCTTACTCTAAAAGGCTAATAAAACTATCACTGACCTTAGAGATAATATACAACAGCTCTCCAAAGAACTGGAGATGAAGGATGCCATCTTGTCCAGCTTAAGGAAGGTGCTCAGTTCAAACAGCTCGCTTCGCTCAACGTTAACATTCAAGACCTTCAGGATAGAGTTGAGTGGGATCCTTGCACTTGTCCTTGCTCTTCCTCCTGCTCGACCCCCAGCCATCAGCCGCTATGGTCAGAGGTGATAATCCGTGGTTATAAAAGACACTCGGGCAGGGCTGCCTCACCTCCTGGACTCAGCCTGTCCAACTACCATGCTCCGCAAGGCCAATGATGTCCCAGCCCACCCAGCTGATGATCCTACTCCTGCAGCCCCCCGCAGATTTTTCTTCCATCTGCAGCTCCTCACCTGGATCTACCTCTGTCTGCACCCCCAATAGCCGCAACTTCTTCATCACCAGATGACAACACCGCTGGAGCGGCTTCCCACTCGTCTGGAAAGCCAGATCAACGACCCTCTTCCTGTCGGACGCCTCTGTTGCTCACTACCAGGGTTGGGAAGGTTACTTTAAAACTGTAATCCGTTAGAATTACAAGTTACCCGTCAAAAAATGGAATCAGTAACTTACTCTAAGTACTAAAATAGAAAAAGAAATGTACCAGAGTACTTTTAGTTACTTTTGGATTACTTCACCAGCAAACATAATAAATAAAGACAAGAAAGAACAGAATGTATCCTCTGCTCAGTGTATTTAAATCTTATACACAGCATACACAAATTGCACTTAACAGTGTTAACTATCAAAACTCAGTAACAAATCAGTTGTCTAACACTTTTTTTTTTTTTTTTAAGAATCAAAACCACAATACAAACTAGAAAAGCACTCAGAGAGCGCAGACCTCCGCCAAATGGCGTTTTCAACGCTAAAATTTCCCAAATTCAAAGTGCTGCCATATCGTTAATGTGGATCAGATCCAGAGAAAATTTCGCACAATTCAGGGCAATGATCCTACAAGTATACAACTACAAATTTCAAGAGAATCGAAACAAAAGTCAATGAGTTATGATTTTTTGAAACTCGTAAATGGGGTTTCCAATGTTAAAATCTAGAACTTTTCCTGATTCTAGATCAGATTTGGATGAAATTTTGCACCCAACTAGATACTACTAGACCATCCTACAGATCACTGAATTTTTGCAAGTCAATCAGATATCATCTTGGAGAGATATGATTTTTTTTTTAAAACGGCTCAATGACAAGTAAAGGGGAAAAACAGGATCTTTGATATTTAAATTTTTTTGTATCCAGATGGTTATCCGGATCACTCTCAAAATCTAATGGAATCTAAATTGGGTCAAGACACATCTTCAGAATTTTTTTTAGGAATATCCCGTCAGGGGTTTTTGCATAATCCTGCTAACAGACAAACAAACAGACAAACAAACCCTCGCAAAAACATAACCTCCTTGGTGGAGGTAATAAAGCTTTCAATTATTCAAGCGTTAGTCCTCAAAACAATTTCTATTCAAGAAAATGTGCTCATCTTTTTCAAAACAAACAGAAGATATGTAAATGTAAACCAAAAACGCCCTGTAAGTACAAGAAGGTGGTCACAATCAGTATACGAACTACGGGGGACCAGGGATGAGACATGAGCCCCCCTGAAAATATGATTTGTGAAAATTTGGGGGGGTGATCTATTTTGGCATATTGCTTTTATTTTTTTTTTTTACCATGCTCGTCCTGTTGTTTATTTTTAATATTGTCATGATCATGTTTAAAATTAGGCTATATTTAATGTGTGATTTTCCCATGAAGGTGAATCATTGCTGTTTCACTTTAGTAAAGAGCCGACCTGAACGCAATTCTTGTCCTCACCATTGATGTGTGGGGGCGCTAGTTTTAATCGTCACTTGAAATCAGACAGCCGCTCAATTTCAAACAGGGAAACCTTGTAAATTTAGGATTTTCTAAGAAATATAAGCTGGGGGACTCCTAAGAGAAGTTAATGGAAGCTGATCCAGGTCTGTGGTTCTTCTGTCTGAAGATAATGTTTATAAACTGTATTATCAATATTTAGTACTGTGTTGTATGTGATGGTACTGAGGATCTCTGGTGGACTACATTTTATTTCTAATTCTGATGGTCATGCATGTTTGGTGTCAATTTTTGGTTTGTTGATGCATGTTAAAATATTTCAGAGGTTATTTTGTGCATGTTAATGTGGATTTGATTCCTGGTGGAGTTGCACTTTTTTCTTTTTTTCATTGACGTTCATATGACTTCCAGACAAGGCATCCATGCAATTTCATGCCATTTTCAGGGAAGTCATACATGCTGTCACACCAGAACACATTAACAATGATATCAAATTTTCTCTCACTCACTCACTCGCTCTCTCTCTCTCTCTCTCTCTCTCTCTTTCGCAGGTTACTGACAGATTATCGAGCTAATAAAACTAGTTGACAGAGTCCACGTGCGTATCAGTAAAAGTGAGCAGGTTTTTTTCTACCTGCAGATGTTTATTCAGGTTAGACATCCATTCCCTGGACGTTGACAGCACTTTCACGGCCGGGAGGCATAATTTGCACTGTACAGAGAAGTTAAGAGCCTTCTCCGACTTCAAAACAAAATTATGTCTGCGTTTCCAGCCAGAAAATGTCTCGTGAAGTGTCACAATGCAAGTGGATGTCGCTTGTATCAGCTGCATTTCTAGTTTACTCAATCTTATTTTCTATTGTAATCCTGCTCAGTAATCCCGGTTTTTTATGTAATATACAAAAAATTACAAATTTTTTTACGTACTGTAACAGATTACATTTACATTTTTTTGTATCCTTATTATGTAACGACGTTACATGTAGTCTGTTACTCCCCAACCCTGCTTGCCGCAGACTCCTACTGGAAGCCGTGATGAGACGCTCCGGCAGCCTGCAGCCTTGCTCGGTTCCACACACCTGCTGGCCCGGTCATCTTCTCATCCTCATCCCTCACCTTCTCCTCGTCCCCTCTTCTGTCCAACAGCATTTATAATAGGAGATTCAATCATCAGAAACATCCGGTTCTTCAGTGCAATCACACATTGTCTCCCCGGAGCAGGGGTGGACTGGCCATCTGGCATACCAGGCACAATACCGGTGGCCCGGTGTCTATGTGGGCCAGTGTGTCGGGCTGGTAAGTAGGTCCCACTTAAAATAATTTACTGGCCAATGAGCCCACACTACTGTGGGCTGACAGTTGTGTGTCAGCACAGCCCAATGGTTATCTGTCAGTCAGGGGCTTGTCAATTACCCAGTTCCTGGATCAGTATTGCCAATTTGGTGACTTTGCCGGAGACTTAGTGTTTGGCTACTTTACCTTTTTTCCACTGACAAGAACCAAAAACCCAGCACGGAGTCTCGGATACTGCTGTGAGCCCCTCCTACGTCCCAAAGCATTCACAGGCAGTCAGTAAAAATCAAAATGGCTTCCACAGTTAAGTGCAAGCAAAATCCAACTACAATTAAATGTGGAGTGTTATTATAATATTCATTAATTTTCATCCAAATCTTTATTTGTAAGTGACTTGATAGATCACAAATTTGACTTATTTACCCTCACTGAAACCTGGTTAAAAATAGATCAATAGCTCAGCCTAAATAAAGCAACTCCCAACACTCATGTTAATGATCATATCCTTCAAGAAACAGGATGAGGAGGAGGAGTAGAATCTATTTACAACTCCAGTCTTCTTATTGATCCCAGAACTAAAACTAACCATAAATCCTTTGAAAGTCTCACTCTGAATGTTATGCACTCTGAACAGAAAACACAGCAGCTATTTGTCGTAGTGTACCGTCCTCCTAGCCTAAACATAGCATTTAGTTCATTACTGGATACAATTGGATTTTCACTGAAAATGAATGAACCCACTGAAAATGAATGAACTTTTAATCACACCCTTGATCTTGTCCTCACTTATGGTATTGACATTCATCAATTAATGGTTTTTCCTCACAACTCTCTGTTGTCAGATCACTTCCTGGCATCATTTGAATTTACATTAACTGACCTTTTAGCCCTCTGGAAATACATTCAAATATAACAGATATCTATCAAACAATGCTGTAGTCAAGTTCAGGGAAGTACTCCCATCACTATTGACTTTAATTCCATCTGTGGATCCAGTAGAAAACAGCTGTCAGACCGTCAGCCCTACTCAGGTTGACTTGGTTGTAGATGGAACAGCAGCCTTACTTCGCTCTACACTTGTTTCCATCGTCCCCTTGAAGATAAAAGCAACAACTCTGAGGAGGACAGCTCCATGGTATAATCCAATCCAATCCAATCCAATCCAATCCACTTTATTTATATAGCACATTTAAACAACAAAACGTTTCTAAAGTAATGCACACGTGACCACAAAAACTGTAAAACCAATACAATACAGGTTAGCTCCAGGTTAGTATAAAACAATTAATAGAAATAAAACAGTTTATATATAAAAACGATAAAAACTATAAATAAGCGTAGAAAAATAAGATAAATAAAAAGACATAGGGGACCACACAACTTACACGGTGTTAAAAGCCTGAGAATAAAAAAAGAGTCTTAAGACAAGATTTACAACACTCCATGGTGGGGGCTGTTCGTATACGGAGGGGCAGAGCATTCCACAGCTTAGGGCCGACAACAGAGAAAGCTATTATAATGATAACTTGCGAACTTTAAAGGAATCGGCAAGAAAAGAAATGACACTTAACACAGAAGTATTCCGAACAGCCTGGAGAGATAGTTTGTTAATCTATAAATAATCCCTTTGCAAAACCCGAACTACCTATTATTCCTCCTTAATAGAAGAAAACAAGAACAATCCTAGATTTATCTTGAGTACTATAGCCAGACTGAGAAAAAGTCCCAGCTCTGTTGAACCTCATATCCCTTTAACTCTGAGCAGTAATGACTTTATAAACTTCTTTAACGACAAAATTCCACCCTATAGAGTTCTTTCAGTTATCCTCAATTGTAGCTTCATCTAAAGCAGGGGTCGGCAACCCGCGGCTCCGGAGCCTCATGTGGCTCTTTGGTCCCTCTGCTGCGGCTCCTTGAGCCTCGGTCCAGCTGCAGTACGTCCCGGAGCGGGGCGGGCCAGTAAAGCAAAGCACACCCAGACCCAACTGCATTGCGCGATCCCACGACAGAGAGTGCGGTAAAATGTAGGCGGGGTCGTGAACGGCACATAACGACGCAGGCATGAAACGTCATCACGCAACAATAGTTGCGCAAAGAATGCGGAAGTTGTAGCTGCCGTGGCCGTCGGAACCCGTGAGCTCTCTGCGGCTACCGGCTACCACGGCTCAGTGGCCATCCGAAGCTGTGAGCTCTCTTTATCTGTGACACCTAGGAAAACTTTATCATTGTGAACAGCAGAGTCCATCTTCCGCAGGATCTCCTCTCCTGTACTAAGAGGAGTGTCTGAGCGTCTGCGGCCCCCTGTGTGTTCTGTTCGGTGTTAGATGGGTCCAAATGGCTCTTTGAGCATTGAAGGTTGCCGACCCCTGATCTAAAGTAACAACCTGCCTGTTAGATCCAAACCCGACTGATCTATTTAAAGATATTTTCTCCCTGATTAGTACATCAGATCAATAGATCAATAGTACAATAGATCAGATCAACTTATCTCTAAGAAGAGTGATCAGAGTTTTCTGACGTCTGCGAAAGTTTACATGGACACAGAAGGAAAGACATTATCCGCATTGTAATTCTAGTTTTCTTCTGGATTCGGTTTCCATGAAACAATCTGAAGGGAATATCTTGCCAATTGATACTTGAATGAATAAAAATTTGGTAAAGATCTGTCATTTACTTTTCACATGATCTTCATTTGAGACCCCCAGATTCGGATCCAGATCACTTCCAAAATGTAATTGATTCTTCTATAATCTAATATCTATATGTGGTGAAAATTTGGTGAAGATCTGTCAAGTGGTTTTGATGCAATTTGCTTAAGACCGTAAAAATTTTAATCCAGGTCCAGAATCCAGATCCAGATCCGGCTCACTCCCAAAATTTAATGGAGAAAATTTGATGAAGATCCGCTCAGTTGTTTTGACGTAATCCTGCTAACAGACAAATAAATAAATAAACGCATTACGGTCTTGGTGGACGTAAAAACAGGATATGTAATACAAGTCTTTAAGGTTGCTGTTGTTAAACATCTTCTTAAAAACCTACCCTTGACCCAGGTGTTCTAGCAAGTTACAGGCCAATATCTAACCTTCCATTTATTTCTAAAATCCTAGAAAAAGTTGTTGCAAATCAGCTGTGTGACCACTTATGCAGAAATGACTTATTTGAGTCTTTCCAGTCAGGTTTTAGAGCTCATCATAGCACAGAGAGAAGCTCTGGTCAGAGTTACTAATGATCTTCTCCTGGCCTCAGACAGAGGACTGGTCTCTGTTCTGGTCCTGTTGGATCTCAGTGCTGCATTTGATACTATCGACCATAACATCCTATCACAGAGACTACAACATTTAATCGGGCTTAAAGGTACAGCATTAAATAGGTTCCGATCATATCTATCAGATTGGTTCCACTTTGTCCATCTTCACGATGACCGTTCAGTCCAGACTGAAGTAAAACATGGAGTTCCACAGGGTTCTGTCTTAGGTCCTATACTTTTCACCCAATACATGCTTCCTGTAGGGAATATTATTAAAAAACACTCCATTAACATCCTTTGTTATGCAGATGACACACAAATCTATGTATCTATGAAATCAGACAATACTAATCAACTTTCTAAACTAGAGGCTTGTCTAGAAGACGTAAAAGCTTGGATGAGCCCTAATTTCCTGCTTCTGAACTCGAATAAAACTGAAATTATTATGTTTGGCCCAAAACATCTGAAAGAGAAATTATCAAAAGACATAGTAACACTACTGATATTACTTTGACCTCCAGTACCACTGTGAGGAACTTGTGAGTTATTTTTGACTGGGACTTATCCTTTAACTCCCACATTAAACAAATCTGCGGGACTGCATTTTTTCACCTGCGTAGTATTTCCCAAATTAGAAACATGCTGACTCAAATTGATGCCGAAAAACTAATCCACGCATTTCTTACCTACATAGTAGACTATTGGAACTAATGTATCAATTATCTACAACTAATGTAACCTATTATCAGGGTGTCCAAATAACTGCTTAAATAGCCTTCAATTGATCCAAAATGCTGCAGCGAGAGTTCCACAAGAACTAGCATGAGAGATCACATAACTCCAACATTAGCTTCTCTTCATTGGCTCCCTGTGAAATCCAGAATAGAATTTAAAATCCTCCTTCTAACCTATTAAGCTCTTAACAACCAGGCTCCATCTGTCATGATCCTGGCATGCGCCTGTGTGTGTGTCTGTCTGCTGTGGTTTCCTCCTTTCTGCTCTTCCCAGGATGGGCGTGGCAGGCTCCAGCTCATCAGCACTCTCACCTGTTGCCAATCACCCACTCTCTACTTAAGCTGTAGGCAGCGCTCCACTTGTTGGCAGATTGTCTGTTTACCTGCCTAAGTTGACACTGCTTGCCAGCCTTTGTTATCACAGTCTTTGAATTTAGTGGAGAACTATTGTGACTACGTTATGTTCGAAGCCATTTTTTTTTTTTTTAACTTCCCGTTAACTAGACAGTTTTTTTGAGTCTGCTCCTTGTTTAGTCAGTTTTTCCAGCTTGGTTGCTGCGCCTGTATCCCCCACCAGGATACACCGAGCCTGACACAGCGTTTTTGGGTGCTTTGTTTTTATTTATAAATAACACGAGGTTCTGGAGTTCCCAGCCTCAGACCAAAAGACAGTTTCCCCCTGTTCGTTCCTGCATGGTGGGTTCACTCAGCTTCGCAACACGACAACATCATATCTTAATGAACTGATAGTTCCATATCCCCCCGAAGAACACTTAGTTCTTAGAGTGCTGGTTTACTGGAGGTTCCTAGATTTTCTAAAAGTACAATGGGAGGCAGGGAATTCTGCATTCAGGCTCCCCTGATGTGGAACCAGCTCCCAGTTTCAGTTTGGGAGGCTGACACAGCCTCTACTTGTAAGGCCAGACTCTTACAGTTAGACTGTTTTATGACACTTTAATGCCCCCTGCTCCCCCGCCTCTCAGTCTACCTCTCCCTCTCTCTGCTCTCTACCTTTCTATCCTCACCTCCCCCCCACACATACACACACACGCCTCTGTCTTTACCTCTTTCTCTACCTCCCCCTACCGCAATCAGGGTCTATATCCTAACACCAATGGGTTTGTCTCTGTTTAAAACACCTAGAGTTGACTGTGTTGTCATTGGTGATATATAAATAAAGATTAATTGAATTGAACATGTAATAAAAATATTTAATAAACAAGCATCCTGACACATGTTGCTCAGTGTAACTCCGCAGCCAGATCAATAAAGATCTGCAACCCTTTGCTCTCCTTTTCATTTTGAGTCAGTCACATCTCGTTGTTTCCTGGTGATTTAGAACTGCGAGGTGGATGGTCTCACATGTACCAGTTTGGACACGAGGTTATTCGATGCTATAGCAACACATTTCAGCATGTTTTGCCAACACGTGTCTGGGATTTATCTCATGTTTTATATTTGTGATGCCAATGCGCCCAGCAACAACCTTCATTTTGATATGGTAAATTTATTTGACAGAATTAGATGTAACAGGTGAGAGGATGGTACCATGTCCAAATTAAAAGAGAATCAGAGAGTGCTGCTCAAATATAGACATTTTTCTGTGGCAGATGTGCCTGCCACCCTCGGTTTCACACACAGAAGAGACATATCTGTTTTTGTGAAAACCCAGGTATGTGTATAAATGGCCTGAAAGAGGTGACGGCTGTGTGTATGTGGCTGGTTAGACAAAGTATGGTGTCTGAGAAGTCAGCTTACACGTGTATGTTTACAAAAAAAAAAATCTTCATTAACACTGACCTGCATACACAGTAGACCCGGTTCAGAGCTACTATGAGCATGCAAAATCTGTTGGTAAGGAAAATATCTGAATGTACATAGGTCCTCCATCAGTCTAAACAGCCCTCAGGCAATAACTGTTCTTGTGCCAATTTGAGTTGTTTAAACACTGAAAGCAGAGGAAGAGAAGAAACTCCAAAGTCAAAACACAAGAATGTGCAGTTGTCAGCCTGCTGACGGTGATGGAGGAGAAGCAGAGGATGATTTGGTTCAAAAACAAGAAGAAGCTGATTTACATTATGCACCACCAACAACCCTCCACTGTCGTTCAGTTAGTGAGCGTTGTTAGACTTTCATCTTTTCAGATTTATTCACTCTGGAGTTCCAGATGCTGGCTTCCTGTGGACCGAGCGTCTGTGTGATGAGAAGACGTTTGCAGAGACATTAAACCGCTTCATGTGCAGCAACAGAGATTGAGGTTTTGATGTCAAGATGTAAGGCCCCTTTTTTGGATCAACTTTTTAGGAAGAAAAAGTCAATGAATATGTCCGTGTTCTATTTCAGAAGTTAGATGTTGAACTGTGAGTTGACCTTTATCATCTCTGCTCATCAAACGCACCAATGTACCAACACATCCTGTGAAAAGCATCAAGTTGAAATTCTAGTTTGATCATTTTTTTGTTGAGTTTATTCAAAACACGAAAACAGGTTAAAGGTTCACTCTCTGCTGCCGCCACGACATTCCCAATTTGAAAGTCTGAATGTCATACTTCTTTGAAGGATGAATGAATAAGAGAAGTTCTCATGCGAACCATATTTGTCGATTTTTAGATGATACTGATTTCCTAACTCTACTTTACTAGATCGGCAAAGCCAATATGTTTCCCACACAATTAAGAGCTTGGTTGAACTCTTAATTTTAAACATCCAAAAACTTCCAGGAGATTGTATTTGACCTTAAAGTACTCTGCTGAGATCACCCTGAAGTTCAGAGCTGTAATTATGTCGGTGTTCCTACTGACTGAACTTTAGCTTCGTCTTCTCGTGTTCACTCCGTTTCCTTGCAGCTCTTCCAGAGAATGTTCTCTTTACGCAGATTGTTCCTCTCTGGAGTCAAACAAAATCTCTGTTGTTGTTTTATCTGGCTGGTTATAAAAGTGTAATTAGGTGTGACTGCATGGTTGGGTAACCTTCCTGTCATGAAAATTAAAGGTAACTCAGACTCGGAGGAAAGTCCCCGGTTTAAAGGGCGTCATGATCTGGGCTCTGTTCCACCACAGTGTTCTCTCTCGCATTCTAACAAGATTCTCTGTGATTCTCCAATATTGTGTCCTTGTAGTCAGGAGGATCTGTTACTGTTGGGAAGACGATACAGTGTTTGGTGAATCGTTCAAAACTCCTCAGGCTCTGTGCCAACTGGTGTTTTCAAATGGCTGCCTGAGTACGTGAAGTTTGAAAGGTTTTTGCCAGCGACGCCACGACATCAAATAATGAATACGTCACTGGTATCAAAGCCTTTGAACCAGGTCTACCGGCGGAGAAGTTTCATCAGTTAATTCTGTTGCCTCGAGTCGATGGGCTGAACGAGCCTGTCAGATAAAAATCACAACACTTTCCAACATGTACGCCGAAGTCCAGCTGACCTGAGGGAATTGTTTAACCAATGGGAATACGCATAGATATATGGAGGATGGTGTGTCTATGTTTCCCCGTGTGGGATTGATAAAGTCTGATCCCATCCCATCCCATCCCATCCCATCCCATCCCATCTAATCTAAGGTTTTTTCCTCACAGGGGGTAGCTGCTACAGACCTGAAATCTGGTCGGGCTATACAACAGGTCTTCCCTATAAAAGGTTATTAAAAGTTAGACATGAAACAGGAAGAGACGTATAACTCTGGTCTACATGCTGCAATGTGCCTGAAACTTTACGTGTGTGATCACAGTGCTGCCCTGAACACATCCATGTGCTATTGTACATTCACAGTCATAACGGCACCTTGTGGTTTCAGGAAGTTTACATTTTTGACGCTTTGATGTATTACTCTTAGCCCACATTTCCATCGCACTCTGACATGCACCAAACCTCGCAATGCACCCAGTTACTCAGTGACACGTTACTCTCATATGACCACAGTAACGAGTAATCTAACACATTCAAAGCAGTTATCGGATTAAAGTTATTTGTCCAAGTCACTGTTAGTGTGCTGCAGGATGTTGGAAAAGAAGACGACTTTCTTATCTGTAAAGCTGCTTTATTATTGAACAGAACCGGACTGGTCCTTCGTTCTGAACAGAATCGGGTTGGTCCTTCGTTCTTCTTCAATCAGACGCACAGACACACACACACACACACACACACACACACACACATACACACAACACACACACACGCAGTCTCTACACGCTAAACCGACTCGCCACCCTTCTCCACTCTCAGCCAATCATAGGACACCTTGCTCTAACGATGAAGCAGAATCCACCAAGCGTTGGGTTGTTCATCCACTAATAGGGAACGTGAGGTGGGATCAAACCGTTGTGAGAAAAGATTAGTTTTACCCTATTGATGACGTGTTGTTGCAATAGTTCACAAAAGAATCTGAACCAACAAACATCATCACTAAACCTTAATATTGCATCACACAACTGCAGAGATGTTAGTCTATTTTTTACTTTATTTGTCGCCAGGGCAATTAAAAGGTTGCATAGAGCAGTAGCGCAAATTAAATAAATAGATAAATATATAACTAGTACAACAACAAACTACAACTACATCACCAGGTAAAAAAATACCGGTAATAGTAAAAATCTGATAATAAAACAGTGAGTCAGATATAAACAAGAATGTAGGTCAAAGGGTGAAAATATGTATGAACAGGGTGCAGGAGGCCAGGCAGTGATCAGCACTGAGTTTTTCGCAAAACCGGTTGTTATTTTTATGTTGAAAAGATGAGGGTTGTTGTGTTGGTTGCAGCTTCTGAAAGTAACTAAAAAAGTAACCTGTAATCTAACATTGTTATTTTTAAAAACAAGTAATCAGTAAAGTAACTGAGATATTTTTTTGAGGAGTAACGAGTCATCAGTAATGATATTACTTTTTCAAGGTAACTATGGCAACACTGGTGAGGACCCGTTCAACGCTTCTTGCAGTTTAAACTTTTTAAATATATTTTGCACTATTGTTTTTCACATTTGTGTTAAAAACAGTTCAAAGTAATTGGTGCGTGTGGAAACGTGTTTGTGGTGAATTCATCTTTATTTAATCATCCCACACATTAAGCTTTTTACTGAAAACAATCAATTAAACCACCTTCTATTAATAGATAACATTAGAATCTCGTGTTACTTTTTGACTAAACCCATTGAAGTGTGATGAAGATGAAATAATCATGTTTTATTACAGATGTTTCTTCTGCCTCTGATACTAAAACGCCAGCCACACTAAAGTGTTTTCATTGACGTATCACAATGTGTACATTTGTCAGGTAAACATTTACAATGTCACTGATTCGTTTACTTGATTGAAACTGTCAGTCCTTCGATTCCTTCAGTGTTCAAGCAGAACCATCCACCTCTAGACAAGATACACGAGACGTCGCTTCATTTCGTCTCCACATCAACAGATAATGTCCAACAGGAACGCTGTGTTATCCAGGAGAAATAAACAACGAAATAACAATGCCATTATCATTCAAAGTTTGAGACCAAGTAACTGACAATAGCTTAAATACACTGTTTAAGTAGTTTACAAAATCAAGGTCAAAAACATTTTTCATCTCTCTCAGAGAAATGTGCTTCAATGTGTTTCGAAACACTTCATTAGTTGATGAATTGTAAAGATTAAAGACTCTCAATCCACCCAACATCTTTTATTTACTGTAATTGGAGTCTCTGGGAACATTTCCAATGTATTTGCTTTTAAAGACTTTCAAGCTGTAGCAACATTTATCCACCCATTGCCTTATCTGTCGTTTTGATGAAAACTACCTTTGGATACAGGCTCTATTTTCCACTGGGAATCAAAAGTGCACATTTGGTAACACGCGCTGTTTCCAGTAAACTGACCAATTCCTCAGTGATGAGACAAAACTGCTCGGAGCATTTAGTTTTCTACAGCAGTGTGGACTCTGACTCAGCCAACACGGATGGTTTCAAAGGAATTTGATTTACAAATTTCATGAAATCCGAAACCCTTATTCTCCAGAGTTGCAAAGTTTTTGTAACTTTATCAGTTAGTTGACTATTGTTGGTACTTCATTAAGCTTTTTGATGTTGGCCTTGTTTTGAAAGCATATGTGTTGATCCCTGTGTGCTGCTGCCACTTGGCCAGGTCACTCTTGAAAAAGAGATTATTAATCTTAATGGGTTTTAACCTGGTTAAATAAATGTAAAAAACAAAAAACAAATAAAAGAAACAAAACTAATTTTCAGGGGGTTCCCATGTCATGATTCACGCTTAGTTCTTTTGTGTTGTTTTTGAAATTCTGAAACGGTACACACAGAAACCCATAGTGACCAACAAGAAGAAACAGAACAGCTGTAGTGAACAGCTGTTGAAATGACCTAATGACCCTCCATGGTGACCTCAGGTCAGGTACAAACTGCAAAAGTGACACTAATAATCTTTTCTTGAGTCAACAGAGATGAAATTCACCGTATGTCATAAAGTGAAGGATACGGATTTGGAGGAGACTGAAGTGGAGATCGATAAAGTACAGTTATATAAAACTTTACTCCAAATCTATCTTTATTACATTTATAAATTTAAGATTTAAACGAGGGCTTGTAAAAAGGCTCAGTGGACTTTGTCTTGTGTCCTCAGTCACTGTAGAGTTGGAGGCGGTGGGTGGACGAGGAGGTCGTCTGTCTCCAGGACCAGAGGGTCCAGAGCACATGACGGTGCCAGAGCATCCACAGTGCAGCATTACGCATTATGACGGTCACTGTGCTATTCATATATTTACTCTGAAATTAGACTGATTATTACACACCTTGTCAAAATGGATAATTATTCAGTTCTATCCAATGATCTGTATCATTTGATGAAAGTCGGACATATGAACATGGTGCTGCTGATTCGGAAGTAATGGCTCACAAAGGAGCATCTACAATGCTGTAGCTTGGCCGTTTAAGATTACGTGGATCAACAAGTTAGATACGTGATGACATTAAATATATCAAAAACCAAACTGAATCAGGATGCAGACTCAGACTCAGATAGAAAGTTCACAGAGTATATTAAGAAACCGGGTGCATAAAACCAGAGCAGCGATCCAGAAGCAGTAGTCCAGCCAGGGGCCATAAACCAGCCAGGGGTCGAAAAATACAGATATACCACCAAACAAGAGGAAAGGGCTGGAGTCATGAGATGAGCTACGAATGATGATCAAGAACCAAGACATGCGGAAAATGGGCTTGAATACATGAGGGAAGGGAGGGCACAGGTGATACAAATCAAATACTAATCAAACACACAGCGGGAGAGTAACATAGATGCAGTCAAGACGGTGATTTCAAAATAAAACAGGAAGAGACAAACATGTGAGAGACGTGGA
>OMNM01055319.1:0-17431 GCA_900302745.1 Parablennius parvicornis | reverse complement strand
ACTGTGGCCCTCTTTACCCCACACTGTGGCCCTCTTTACCCCACACTGTGGCTCTCTTTACCCCACACTGTGGCTGGCTTTACCCCACACTGTGGCTCTCTTTAGCCCTCACTGTGGCTCTCTTTACCCCACACTGTGGCCCTCTTTACCCCACACTGTGCTCTCTTTACCCCACACTGTGGCCCTCTTTACCCCACACTGTGGCCCTCTTTACCCCACACCGAGGCTCTCTTTAGCCCTCACTTTGGCTCTCTTTAGCCCTCACTGTGGCCCTCTTTACCCCACACTGTGGCCGGCTTTACCCCACACTGTGGCCCTCTTTACCCCACACTGTGGCCCTCTTTACCCCACACTGTGGCTCTCTTTACCCCACACTGTGGCTCTCTTTACCCCACACTGTGGCTCTCTTTAGCCCTCACTTTGGCTCTCTTTACCCCACACTGTGGCTCTCTTTACCCCACACTGTGGCTCTCTTTAGCCCTCACTGTGGCTCTCTTTACCCCACACTGTGGCTCTCTTTACCCCACACTGTGGCTCTCTTTACCCCACACTGTGGCTCTCTTTACCCCACACTGTGGCTCTCTTTACCCCACACTGTGGCTCTCTTTACCCCACACTGTGGCTCTCTTTACCCCACACTGTGGCTCTCTTTACCCCACACTGTGGCTCTCTTTACCCCACACTGTGGCTCTCTTTACCTCACACTGTGGTTGACTTTACCTCGCTCTCCCTTAATGCCAAATAAAAGTCAGTCATTCATACTTTTACTGACAAAAACCAAACAATTTCAGATGGAAAGAAAAAAACTCCCCTTTAACAGGAACAATCCTGCAGAACCAGACTCAGACGAGGAGAAACCTGCAGAACCAGACTCAGACGAGGAGAAACCTGCAGAACCAGATTCAGACTCCTGCTGTTCCAGTTGGTTTTAGTGGATGTTGGGATTTCTCACCTCACAAGGATCAAGTGGCACCAATTATGTTAGGCGGTTTGGCTATCAATAATGATTAATAATCATCAAAGATAGTTATTAATTATTTAATTGAAAATTTAATCTGATTTGTATCAGACACCTCGGAGCTCCGCCTATTTAACAGGAAATGACAGCCAGTTCAGTTAAATCAGTCTCATAAGATATACTAAACGATTAACTTGGAATTTGAAATTGTTAAATATTACAATTACCAGAATTAACAGTAAAGCTTGAAGGATTTTGGAGTTCTTGACAGAGAAGAGTTGATATTTCATTCACCTTTGTGCACATTAATAAGACAGCAAGTATGATTCCAAAAATGACGTTTATTTACAATGAACACAAATAAAACACAATAAAACAGTGGTTTTTAACTACTCCTGATATCATTATCAATAGAACTCAATCACAAGTAATAGAATTAACACATCTTCATTAAAGTTAAACAGTTCTGAGCATCGCATCAGGTTTAACTAATCATCTCAGGTGCCCAGCTGTATTTACCACATCCTTAATGTCTTTGAAGAAGGAGGTTGGTTGGTGTTCAGGTCTGGAAGCTGGTGGCTTCTGTGGGAGTTAGCACCTATTGCTAACCCTGGTTGGCTGTGTTGAGCAGGCTGGGTAGAAGCTGAAGCCGGTGATTCAGGAGAGTCTCTACAGAGTCCTGGTTGTTTCCTTTGAGACCCGAGAAGCTGGTCGCTCGGTCTGTGGTGGTTTTTTCTGCTTGTGGAGGGAAAAGGACAGAGGTTTTTTTCCAATTGAATTTTATTTATTTTTTAGATCGACTATTTCAAGTGCATAACCTATTTACAGGATCTGCAATTATATGGAGCATATATATAGAGAGCACTGGGCAGCTCCTTCAGTGACGGGCTTCTCCACTCGCCGTGTCTGTAGGAGAGGTACCGTAGGTCCTTCCTTCCTGCTGCAGTCAGACTGTTCAACCAAGGCTGCTCCCAGTAGACCACAGAAACATACCACACAAACTGGATAAATTTCACTTCACTTCTACTGTGCAATACTAATTCATAGTAATTTATTTATTATGTGCAATACATGTCCACCCCTATACTCTGTGCAATAACATATCCACACTTATATGCACAGGGGTCTTAATAATAATGTTAATTCTTGTATTTTATCTAGTTGTTATTTATTTATTTTACTATGTGTGATTTTGTCTGTACTATCCTGTTCTCTTCCTGTCCTCTCTGCTGTTGTAACACTGCAAATTCCTTCGCCTGTGAGATGAATAAAATAAATATCTATAAATATATCTTATCTTATATAGTTATCATATTGTTTAGGCTAAACCATGTGCAACCACTTTACTTTGGCATTTAGTGGTGTCACTAGACCTGAGATATAATATTTACCCCACCAAGTATTTACATGTAGAATAGCCACTGGGTATTAGCAGGTTGAGCTAGCGCTGGAGGGGCTGCCGTGAGCAGCTCTCACCTCCTCCAAGAGCAAGAGCAAAACTCTGACTGACTCTGAAGAAAGAATCTCTCTCCAAAAGCTTTGATAAGGTGGGGGATTCAAAGGTGTCAAACCCCCCCGGTGGGGGGAGAAGAACTGCATGACCTCCTGACCCCTGCAGATTTCACGTCTTGACGTTCTCATGACAAATGAAGATTATCTTTCATCAGAAATTAACCAACTTTTCTGTGGTCTTGTGAGATCCCAACAGGGATAAAGAAGAGAAAATGAGCAAACACATGAGAAATGAGAAAACACACTTGAATCCACTCGCTTTCTTTTCTATGTTGGTTTTTTTCCCTCTTTTGTGTGTTTGATGAATGAAATGTCCTTCAGCACTTTAATCTGTGCTTAGGCCTGTTAAAACATCCCGAAGTGGTTGAGTAGTTTCCATGTTCGCTTCCATTCCCTCCTCTTATTCTGCATCTGTCTGCATTTTCACCTCTGCTGTTGACCGGCCTGTGTTGCAGGACCATAGTGCCGTGGAGAGTCTTCCGTCAGTGCCTTCAGCAGGTGCATCCCATCAGCTCGGGCCTGGAGGCCATGGCCCTCAAGTCCACCATCGACCTCACCTGCAACGACTACATTTCTGTGTTTGAGTTCGACATCTTCACTCGCCTCTTTCAGGTAAAAACAGGAAGGTTTCTCACCTTCATTCCTTCTACTTTTACCTCATGCTTTTTTCCTGGGACAGCCTGTTCACTCAGTTGCAGTGTCTCTGTACCACTGTGAAGGCTGACTGATGCTCAAAGCGTCACAGGACAAATAAATATGTTTGTGATTTTACTGTGTAATCAGAAAGAAAAATCAACTAAATATCCAAAAACAAAAATAAATCGAGCAAAAACATAGACCGTAAACTGTGGCTACTACATTGTGGAGTACCTAATACTGCATTGTGGACTACTGAATACTACATTGGGTTGAATTGTAGGACTAGTAAGAAAAAAGGAAGATGGTGGAGGAGAAGGTTGTGTATGAGTCACCCAGGCCTCTCTAAAAAGCTGGAATTAACGAACTTTGATGCATTTGATTATATGTGAAATGAGAGACATTGAAAATCAATGAGTATTAAACCTTAATATGCACTTATATGTGAGAATTACTTGATTATTGGATTCTATTGTGCTTCTGAGAACAAGTGCTCGGCGTGCCTACAAATCAAACAATGGCAGGTGAAAGCACGATGCAATCCATTCTTCAAGAAATCGAGGAAAGCAAACAACAGCTTCTTGTTCAAATTGAAATGATTGAAAAGACTATGAACCACTTGGATGTGTCAATGAGCACCTTGGCAGAACAATACGCAGAGATCCAACAGTGGGTGAGCAAAACAGAGGACGCACGACGCACATAAAATCTCTGGAGATGAAGGTGACTTTGCTACTGTCAAAGGTGGACGACTTGGAGAATAAAAGCAGAGTCCAATCATTTAATATTGAGGGTCCCCGAGGCCTCAGAAGGAATTGATTGCACAGCTTTCTTTCAAGGTTTCATTCCGGAGTTACTCGGGACGGATCACTTCACGGAACCGGTGCGCGGTGAGAGAAGCCACGGTCTCGGCAAAACAGCCACAAGCTCTCATTATGAAGCTCCTGAATTATAAAGATAAAGGGAATATTCTATGCTTGGGACGGGAGAAGAAGGATCTATTCTTACATCACGAGGATTCACATTTTCCCAGATTTCAGCCAGGCGATTCAAGCATAACGCAAAGCTTTTCTACCGATGAAAAAGAAACTTCAGACACTTGGGATCAGGGAAGCAATGCAATACCCAGCACTACTGTCCGTTACACATCTGGGCAAATATAAAAGATTCTACTCACTTGTGGAGGTGGAGCAATATGTTGCTTCACAAGAAACCCTGGCAAGTCAACCATCGTCCCCTATGGACTGAGTTCACGTCGCGGATGCACTAAAGCATTTTAATCACGCTGATGTACTGAATATTCCATCCCTATATTTTGCCTCAGTTTTCGACATCGTTTGGAAATATTAATCGACCAATTTTTGTTGTTTTTTTGGCTCTTTGATTTCACAGTCCATTATGTAACAGTTAGAGGGATGCGCCTTACATATAGTTTTAAATTATGGGCACTCAACCTATTTAAAAAGCAAATTAATTTTTATTGTAATTTAAAAAAAACAATAAATAAATGCAAGAAGAAAAAAGAAAATCTGTATAGGAAAATTTAATTAAAAAATGCAGATTGATTTATCAAGTCTCAGTTTACCATTAGTTCTTGCTAATCATTTAAGTTTGATATTGGACACGGGCCTCTTCTAAATGTTGAGAATTAAAACTTAACAAGTATGTGGTGGATAATATTTAATAATCCTGCATATCATACAAAACACAATTTATGGGAAACAGTATATTAGCATGCACATGGAACATTAAAGGGTGCAAGAATCCCATAAAACGAAACAAAATATTAACCTCTTTAAAAAAAGAGAAAGTATGTCTTGGAGTTTTTCAGGAGACCCACTTAACACCATCAGAACATTTAAAACTGAAAAGGGATTGGGTCGGCCAAATCCGTTTTTCCTCCTATAATAACAAAAGTTAGTGGGTTGCCATTCAAATTCATAAAAATCTTCCTATTAAAATTGAACATATTGATTCTGATCCAGATAGTTGTTATGTCTTGATTTACGGACCTATATAAGGTGAAACTATTTGCATTGTGAAAGTTTACGCTGCATCTAAAATACAATTATGTTTCTTCGCCAAATTGACCTCATTGATTGTTGAATGTGGAACGCCAAACACAAATATAGGTGATGACTGGAACTGCTTTTTTGAGGCAAAACTAGATAAACACCCTTGTAATACTAGAACCAACATCTAGACAGAAAGCATTATATCAGTTACTTGAGGAAACTGGGATGGTTGATATATGGCATAGATTAAACCCAGTTGACAAACTTCATAATTTATTCAAACCCTCACAAGTTTTACTCACGAATTGATTTCTTTTTAGTTCCTCAAAATTCTGTGGAATTGATTGAAAAATGTGCCATCGGGTCAATTCATATCTCAGACCATGCTCCAATTTTCTTGCATATGAAAGTATCAAAGAATTACTCAATTAGACGTACATAGAATTGTAATCGGTCCATATTATCAGACCCACAATTTTGTTCTTCGACTCATAAAGAACTTCTGCTTTTCAAAGCAGAAAATGACAATGAATATACAAACCCCTCCATTCTATGGGAAACAACTAAGGCTCATCTGTGAGGATTAATTATTGTTTATTGTTCTGCTAAAAAGAAAAACAAGTGAATGAGCAGAAACATCTGGAAATAGAACTGCAAGAAGCTGAATTAAAACAAACAAAATGGTAATGAAGCAAATTGGGCCCATGTGTTAAGTACAAGAACAGCGCTCAAGGCCCTCTTGACTCGAAATGCAGAAATAATAATTTCCCACCGCACTCAAGTGCAGGAACGGACTCGAACGGAGAGGACCGGTATGGCAAAGCATACGCCGCCCGAAATTTGGGCCACGTTTCTACAGCGAGTGTGAAGGTTAAAATGTGGGCGGGGCTGAGTGGTCCGCAAATATGTGACAGGGCGGCAGATCTGGACCTTATGAATCCTTTGTTGTTGTTTACATACTCCGCTTTGCATTAGTTTAGTTCACTTTTTTTTTTGCAGCCACAGAGCTGCAGCTGCAACTCCCGTGTTGGACCGCCGGATGTTGGCGCCGGTCTGCAACTCCTACATTCGGCCGAGACACACGGTGTGCCCTGCTTCCAAACACGGTGTGCCGAAGGCTGCACTGAGCCCCGCTGTAGGTCCTCGCGACGCGTCTGCTCACTTGGCCGAAACACAAACAACCGGTAGCGGCCGGCCATATTAACATATATTGAGGGCGTGATGTAAATCACTGACCAATAAGCGGACGGTCTGTGACATCAGACCCATTCCAGTGTCCCGAGTACCTCAACGCTGGGGTAGCGAAAAGCTTTCCGGTCTCGAGCGACCTTTCCAGTTTTGGAACAATTCTTGTGGAAAACAGCTCTAGAGCCTTAATATGCCTTAAAACTATTTATTAGGGGTGGGACGAGACACAAATTCCACGAAACGAGACATCTCTCGAGATTGAGTTCACGAGATCGATACGAGACGAGATTTTAACTAAATTTGTAATACTACATGAAAAGTATTGTGGTAGCAAAGCCAATACTTGAAGCCACTAACAGTGGTCCCTCTTTTATCGCGGTGGTTACATTCTAAAATAAGTCGATAAGCGAAATCCGCAAAGTAGTTGGTTTTATTTTTTACAATCATTATATATGTTTTAAGGCTGTAAAAGCCCTCACCACACACTTTATACTCATTACTCAGACAGGAATGAACATTTTCTCATTTCTCTCTTGTTTAAACAAAGTTCAAATCTTCCTATGCATCCTCCTCTCAGCCTCTCTGGAGTGTTCACCGTCTGGGACACGCAGCTGCGCAGCCCGCACTCTCCCCCTGGTTCTTTCACACTTGCTGCCTTTTTTTCCCTCACTTAACGCATTCTGACCTCCGTGTTTTCACCCTCCATGCCCGCTGCTTTCAGGGCTGAGGTATCTCGGACAGGGAGCTTCGCGGGCCCCGCCCTCAGAGCTATTAAGCTCCAGAGTTTCACCCCTCAAAAAAAAGCAAAGTTGTCCTGAAACAATCCACGAAACAGTGAGGCTGCCAAAGGTGAAGCGAGGGACTACTGTACTTTGACGGGTAACTGAAGGCTGAGTGATTGACGCTCCTCCTCCACACCTTGCTCTGGTTTGAATAATTGATGTCCAACTTCATGAATGGTCAAATATTTTTTCCTTTATGTTCACTCATCTAGGCATGGCAAGTTTATTTATACAGCACATTTCAACGACAAGGTGACTCAAAGTGCTTTACAAATGCATTAAAACAGCAGATAAAGACACATTACAAAACTTTTTTTAAATCATTCAAATTTAAGAATAAAAATGATTAAAACGATTAAAAACAGAAAAGTTTGTTGCAGAGTTTGAGTTAAAAAAGACTCAAATTAATCAATAAAATAATTCAGTCAAAGGCAGCTGAGAACAGGTGAGTCTTCAACCTTGAAAACAGATGTAAAGATGTAAAGTCACCTATAGACACAAAGTAATTTCTGTTCTCTAAGTAACATCTGAACCAGTTGAGTACTGTGCTGGAAAGTCCCACCCAGTTCTCCAGTTGGTTGAGTAATATATTGATATTGACTGTGTCAAACGCAGCACTGAGATCCAGCAGCACTCATACTGAGATCCTGCCACCGTCTGTGTTTAAGGGAATGTCATTAAACACTTTAATGAGAGCCGTTTGTGTGCTGTGGTGCTGTCGAAAACCTCACTGGAAAGCATTGAAGTCGCTATTTTTTGTTAGGTTATGACTTTATTCTTGAAAAACAGCCTTTTCAATGATCTTACTTAAAAATGGGAGATTAGAGATCGGCCTGCAGCTGTTCATTTGTGACTTGTCTAGGTTGTTCTTTTTTAGAAGGAGTTTAATCACAGCAGTTTTTAACACCTGTGGAAAGTCACAAGTTCACTATCTGGAAAAGATCTGTCATCAGTACATGGGAGACTTTTTTGAAAAACCCTGTTGGCAAAATGTCCAGCTGATGTATATTGTCCTTCAGGTTTTTGTGCTTAATGGGACAGAATTGTGTCATGGTGTTTAAATTGGTTTGAAGTTGACACAGCTCATGTCCTGAACCTGCTGTAGGGGCGCTGACTGCTTGTCTAATGGTCTGGTTTTTTTCTGTAAAGAATAATGCAAAGTTGTTGCAGGCCCTGGTAGAATGAAACTCAGTGGCGACTGACACAGGAGGGTTTGTCAGCCTGTCCACGGTCGCAAATAAGGCGCGTGCATTGTGACTATTTTATCAGTGAAATAGGACTGTCTTGCATTTATTAGCTGTAAATTATTAGTGTACAGTTTGTCTTTATAGATGTCGTAATGAAACTGGAGTTTAGATTTTCACCACCTGCTCAGCTTTCTGACACTATCTTTTGTCATTTCTGACCAGAGTGGCATTTCTTCATGGAGATATTTTCTTACCAGATATGACTTTCACCTTAGTGGGAGCAATAGTATCTATAACATTTACGATTTAAGCATTAAAGCTACCTATCAGCTTATCGAGTGAACAACAGGACAGAGCAGGAATTGAAGAGAAAACCTGGTTAAATACTTCACTGGAATTTTTCAGTAAAACACCGTTTAGTGATAACTGTAGAAATATTTGTGCGCACTGACACAGCGCTCTCAAAGAAGACACAGGAATGATCAGACAGGCCAACATCAGACACTCTAACCTTGGAAATACTCAGACCCTTAGAGATAAGTAAGTCAAGAGCGTGCCCCTTGTTGTGTGTGGGCTCTGTCACAACTTTGGGCTGAGTCAGCCCAAAGTTGTCAAGAGTGTTACATAGGTCTTCAGTGCCTTTGTCCTGAGGATCGTCAACATGGATGTTAAAGTCACCAGCAATAATTACACAAGTCAAAATCAATACCGATCATAGACAGCAGCTCACTAAAACCATCCAAAAAGTTTGTACAGTATTTATGAGGCCTGTAAATGTTAATTTAACACAGTTCAGGATAAAGACTTTAACTGAAGAGCTGTGTATTCAAAAGAGGAAAATTTTATAAAGGATAATTATTGACATTGAAAAGATTCATTGAATAAAACTGCAACACTGCCTCCTCTCCTGTTCACCCTGATAAAACTAAAGTTGAGAGGGGTTGACTTGATAAGAACAGCTGCACTGTTATTTTGGTCTAACCAGGTTTCAGTTAAAATCATAAAATTGAGATTGTGCTCAATAATAAAATCATTGATTAAAAATTGGAGAGAAAAAAATCTAATATTTAAAAAAGCCAGCTTTAAGGGTTTAGAAGTTTTGCCTGCCCAATGTTTGTCTGACGGGAAGTATCACAGATTAAAATTGGTGGCTAACAGGTGAAAGCTGTTTCCACATCTGTATAAAGGACAACAGCGGCAACATTTTAAAAGTTGAATGGAGTCTCTGGCTGAAAGTATGGCGACTTTGTGTGACTTTGAAAAGTGAGGATATTTTTTTGTTTTTCACTCGGCTCCCATCCGCTTTGAATGGGAAATTATTCACCGTTTTTTAAGTTCTATTCATAACCGGTATTCGACACACTTAGAAAAGTCATTCCACACCATTCCTGAATTTTCCGCACGTTTTGATGTGCTTTGTGTGTACGTGCTCCAAATGGTGCGGGACAAAGTTTCTGGGGGAGAAGAAAAAAAAAAAAGAAAACGCTTTTTCTAGGAATAGTAATATTTGCGTCTTGCCAAAGGCAGGCACAAATAATTAGAAGAGAGAGCTATTCAAAGAAAGATGCATGAGACATGAAATGCGTTGTGAAAATAATTTTTTTTCTCACTTTGCAAGTATTTATTTGTAGTCACCACAACCTACATAATCGAACATCCTTGGTTGATTTTCTCATTTAATTTAGCTCACTATTTATATATATTGTATACAACTAACACTATTAAGGCAAAAACAAGCCATGGATAAATGTTTCTATTTTCTAACTGAAGTGCTGCAATGTGAAAGCAGCTCTGAGCGCCTCATTGGTTATTTTCTGCCACTGGCACATCTGGATCATTTTGCTCTTCTATTGGAGGGTCAGGATAATTATGCTGCTTCAGAGAGTTGTTCAGCTCAGCTGTAGCAATGTTCACCTGGCAGCATCTTCTTGGCTCAAAATAAAGTGTACTGTGTAAACACTGGAATCGATTTCTCCACTCTCCAAACATACGCTCAACCATCCCTTTACCACCCCTTGCAGGGGTGGGCAATTATTTTTTACATGGGGCCACATGAGAACAAGAAAATATTATGAAGGGCCGGACCAAAAAGGTGAGCTAAAGTCTGGATAATATTAATTGTGTTTCTTTATATAAAGCAGTAAATAGCATTGTTTTGATAATTTGGTAAGACTGGTAAGAGTATATATTACAATTTGAGCAATGAAAGAGAGGTAGTCTTTGAAAAAATTTGATTTATTCAATAACATTTTCCAAAACAATGGTTAACGAAATGTGAACATTTGTACAGTTTTTGATTCACTATGTTAGTGACCTTTTTCAGCCACATTCACATTGGAAAATGATGATGCACACATTTATATTTTAATCACATTCACACTCATTTTGTGTTTTTCAGTTATTTTTTCTTGTTCAGTGAGAGATATCTAATCTCTGTTGGTCTTTAACAAGTGCATCAATGTCAGGTAGAATGTCTGAGGTGGAGATGTGAAGCACAGCTGACAGATGATCATCAGTGAGAGAGGATCTGTACTTGGACTTTTAAGTTAAACTTCATCACCGAGAAGGTCTGTTCACATATGTAGGTAGAGCCAAAGAGAACAAACATCTTCTGAGCATGTCTCCTCATGTTTGGAAACGTCTCCTACTTAAGAGAAGGGTAGAATTCCACCAGTGGCTGTGACTTAAAGTGCTCTGCCAGGACTGCATCACACTGCAGGTCAATGAGTTCCAGCTGGACATCACTCAGTGCATCATCCACATTGCAGCTAAATGGAGAGGAAATCAAGTGCGGTTCACTCTCCATTGTTCTGAGATCTGCAAATCGCCTTGAAAACTCACCATGCAGTGCTCCTAACATAGATGAGTACCTGTGGAAGTGATCATCTGGTGGTGTTGCTTCTTTCAGGGTTTGCATGTGAGTGAGATTGTTGCTCTCCAGTTGCCTTGGAAGAAACTGTAACTTCATCATGAAAGCCTTCACCAGGTTGTGCATTTCATGGACGAAAAGGCCCTTGCCTTGCAGTTTGGTGTTGCAAAATCAGCCATCCACATCTCATCTGAGAGCTCTGAGATGTCTTCGCCTTTCTTCTCGCAAAACTCTCAGATCTCTGCTTTCAGATCCCAGACTCTTTTTAGCACTTTGCCCCGGCTGAGCCATCGAACAGCTGTGATAGCTGATGTCATTATGTTCAGTCTCGTGCTCCTCTAAAAGTGCAACAAACTGCCTGTGATTCAAAGCTCGTGCCCTGATGAAGTTCACTATTTTAGTTACATTGATCATCATGGTCAATTTTAAGCACTGACTTGTACAACACATACAATGCAAAAATACCACTTTCTGATCTGTGTTGATTTCAGTCACTTGACCTTGCGTACGTTTCAACAGCCTGATGTTTTTCCTTGTTAGATTTGGACAGCGGTCCGTTGTGACAGCCGTCAATCTGTCCCATTTCAGTCCATGCATGTAGTTATCGCTGTCAACAGATTGCTCCGTGTAGTTGTCCCTGTCATTGAACGTATTGCTGCCAGCTCCTCCCAACTCTTGAAGTCCATTATCCAACGAACAAATACAAGTAAGTGGGTTGTGTCACAGACATCACAGCTCTCGTCCAAAGCCAAGGAGAAAAAGTCCAAATTTGCCACTTCACATTGCAGCTGATGCTCCAAATTTCCCGCAATGTCCTCAATCCTTCTTGTTACAGTGCGCCTGGACAGTGGGGCTTGCTCAAAAAAAGTTTTTTTCCAGAACAAATCAGTGCTGCAGAGTCCACCGAGCACTCTTTTACAAACTTTCCCTCTGAGAATGGCTTACTGTTTGTGGGATATTACAAGGCTGGTCCTGGTTTCAGCATCCCTGGATTTGTGAAATTTAGTAAAAAAAACCATTGTTGCTACCAAATCTTCCAATATCGACTCCATTTCAGCATCATTTAAGTTTTTATATTTCTCCGAGTGTTTCGTCTCATAATGTCGACTCAAATTGTAATCCTTGAACACGACAATCCGGTAACCACAAACCAAACACACCGCTTTACCTCTGACTCCAGTAAATAAATACTTAGCAGTCCATATCTTGTTGAAAACCCTGCATTCAAGATGGACCTTTCTTTTTATAGTTGACATTTTGCGGATGCCTACGACAACATCAATTCAGCAACACGTTCACTTGCTACCTTACGTATCAACAGTGTTGTGGATATGAATTGAAAAAAGTAATTAGTTATAGTTACAAGTTACTTCTCCCAAAGAGTAATTGAGTTAGTAACTCAGTTATTGGACCTTAAAAGTAATTAGTTACCCAACAAAGTAACTATAATGCAAAAATTGAGTAATATGACAAAAAATGTGTGTCTCCTCCTCAAACTTAAGAATGAAGTGAAAACATGTATTTTAAAATTGACACTAAACCAGAAAGAGTCGTGGAATCCAGACATGGATGTAATACATTAAGTATTTATTTGGCACGATTATTTATCACACACAAAAACATATCAAGCAATTTAAAAAATAAACATATTAAAATAGTATTACTCAAAAAATGTAAACTATGCAACCAAGTTAACTGACATTTAGCAGCAGTCAGTCCAAGAACACAAATTTTAAGCAAGAGTAATAACCAAAAAATAAAGTGTAAAACTCTGCACACAAATGAACTTTAGCAGCAATCAGTCCAAATAGTCTTTAAATAAAGAAGTCAAGAATAAGGTCACAGTATAAATATTTAGGTTCTGAACCGCTGGTTGTAACGCAAGACTAGCAGCTTTTTGAATCTTTGGTCACTGAGTGTGTTTCTCTTTGGGGACTAAACGATTTTGCCCAGACTGGAAAGTCTCTCTGCTGGTGCACTTGAGGGAGTGTCTGCATTGAAGCGCATTGCAATTTTCTTGATGCGTGGAAAACTTGTCAAGGAGTCCAAGCCTTGTGTTGCAGACCACTTCGATTTCTGTTGTTGTTAAGGTATCTTCCTCATCCTCTCCAAAACTAAAGAATTCGTCCTCTTTAGCTGACTCGCTGTGGCTGCTCAGTGGGTGTGTGGAGGTGGTGCTCATACCTGGTTATAGATCATCTACTCAAATTTTTTGGCATTCTGCCAGCAGACTGGTCCCTCTTCTCTTGTGACCGCAGCCAGCACAGTTTGAATCTAGGAAGAGTCACTGCAGACAGCTCCCTCGCTTTCAAGCAACTCTTCAAATCTTCTTTTGATTGCCTGAGATACAGAATGAACCTTAGCTTTAATATGCATTTATTCACATACATGCACACTTTATTAATATCATTATTGTTAAATAAAGTAACAATTTTTACCATAATTATGGCTTTAGGGAGGTCTTTGAGGATTTGGAAGCCACTTTTAAGGTCCTGGGTCTTCATCATTAATTTTTCCAGTGTGGGCAGGAGCATCCCATAATGGCTGTTGTCTTCTCCCTGGAGTATATCCAGTGCAACTGTTAAAGGTTTAATGACAGTGCAGTACTCCTTTATGGAAAAGATGTTCTTTTTCACTAATGGCTGATAGGGCAAACTTTGCAGTGTGTTGAGCTCAACAAGGGAGGTGTCACAAATCCGAGCCGGGGCGTCATAAAACCAATTCCACCTTGAAGTGAAGGGAACAAGAAGCTTCCTGGATATTATGTCATCCACAGTAGAACAACTTGCCTTGTTCTACAGAGCTGTGCACTTTGCTGTGGCACTTCTGTAAATTGATTTTGTTGCTGGCTTTGAGAGGAGCCACTTATCCACGTCAGTGCATGATATTAAGTTGAGGGTGTGCGATGCACAAATTTGGTGGCGGGGGAAAGGTACTAACCACATCACCTTTGTCTTCATCACTTTGTTTCAAAGCTTCATGTGAAAACGACTTCTTCATCATCCTCTGAGTCGCTTTCTTCAATAGGCTGGTACTTTTTGAATGCTTTAACAAAATTAGACCTGTCATCTGTCACTGTTGCTGTTATTTAGTGTGAAAGGCCATATGATGAGTGGATATTATCCAGCTCCATTGCAATTGCATCGTGAGTGTGGCGTCTGCATGCGAGGGCCGCTTTCCTCGGTTTCATGTCATTAGGACAAATCCAATGAGCCGTCACACCCACAAAACTGTTGTTATGAGCCGTCCAAATGTCAGCAGTTGTCAAAATGTATTCGGACTTCTCAAATGTTTTCTTTAACTCAGTTTTCATTTTACCATACTCCGTGTCCAAGTATTTTGTAAATGATTTTCGACACGGGGGGAAACGCCTGCTCTCGCTGGGATCTTATTAACGAGAGCTCTAAATGACTCAGACTCAATGGCAACATGTTTTCCACCACATATCTTGCTATCAATGTGCTAAGCTCTGTGCCAGTAACTTGTTTCGGAGTCGTAAAATCCAGTTTGGTCTGTTTTAATGACCTGGCTTCATCACTGGGGCTTTCGCTTGGGCTCGGAGCAGCAAGGAGGGCAATAGGCCATGACACGTTGATAAATGTTGGATTAAGTTAGAGTTACTGCACACGGACGTAGACAATACCTTCTTTCCAGGACACAGAGTGCATCATACGTGTACTTTCTTTCCTTTTATTTCAATTAATGAAAAGTGCTGTCGGTACTTCCACCGTGAAAAGAATGTCTTAGAGCTGCTCTGATCTGTCGCCATTGTTGACTCCTGTTATTTTGATGCAAACTAAGCAAGCATGGGCTCAGCGTGTGCAGAGGTTTCGCCCACTGTACTCTTTAGCCAATCACCAGCAGAAATGCATCTTTCTCTCCCTGTCCTCTACTGTCACTCACTCACTACACAGAAAAGAAGTGCTGAGGAGGCCGCGGCTAGTAAGACCGCTTTACCGAACATAACGGGCCCTGTTACATACCAAGTAACGGGTATGGCGTTGTCTCAGCCATGAAAGTAATTAGTTAGATTATTCCGTTACCGGAAAAGTTACTCATTTCGTAATGCCGTTATATTTAAACGCCGTTACTCCCAACACTGTGTACCAGTAAAAAAAAAAAAAACCTAAGGTTATATTAATTGTTTAAATAAATTTGCAGTTGAGAGAAAAGGAAAATACGTTTTCTTTGATACATGGTTGACCAGTGTCGGGGCTCTGAGCCTGTCGCAGCTGTTCTGAGCTCCGACGTTGCTGAAGGAACCTGGTTCCTGCTGAGCCTGGTTTACTGAGCTCCTCTTCAAAGTGTGGTCACTGTCTTGCACACACAAGCACATTGAATTTGCCAACACTTTGCAGGTGATCAATGACAGCAAGTGTTACATCACATGTAAATTGATCGTCCTCACAACATCACACTGAAGACATACATACCACAAAACACTGTTTGATTTCTGATTAATGATGTTTCCATGCACTCATCTGTCAACATATTCATCTAATCAGATGGAGCCTGTCATTAGTCCCTCCCACTGTGTGCATGTGTGTGTGTGTGGAGTTTCTTCAGAGGTTCAGACCAGTAAACCAACAAAAAACTGTCACAGCGCAAAAACAGTCTTCCCAAAGTACAGATTGTAATAATTTAGACGAAGTTCATGCTCTTGCTGTTCTTTCTTTTTGTAATACTCTTTTATTTTAGATTTCAGTTTTAGAAACAAACAACTGACAATAAAGGGAAAAAAAACAGCAAAGGCCCACCTCAAAAATCAGAGAACGCTGCAGTACACATCCAACACATGAAATAAGGAACTGCACACTTGAGTATAAAAATAAAGACCATAGGAGCATTTGACATAATCGGTAATTGAAGGTAAGTCCTAGTTTCTGGAGGAAGGAGTAGCCTGGTTTTCGTATCCACCAGCTCTGCTTTTCTTAATCTGTCTGTCTGAGGCCTGTGACCACGTGTGATTCCACGTAACATTGGCTGAAGATTGACTGGTGTTTTCCAGCCGTGGGGATCAATCCTGAGGAATTGGAACTTCCTGGCAGTGACTCACCCCGGATACATGGCCTTCCTCACCTACGATGAAGTCAAAGCTCGACTACTCAAGTACATCAACAAGCCTGGCAGGTAACTGACTTCCTGACTGGGAGGGGCTGAACACAAGGCCGTCGCCGGGGGGCCCAGCGTGTGGTGTGTTTTGTTGTGAAAAGAATGGGATCAGAACCTGTGTGGACATGGACGGAACCAGCCCTCTGTACTTTTTATTTAAACATGATTTATGAATTGATTTTCATCCTATGTTCAGCATGTTTGTTCTCTTTGCCTCTCACAGTTACATCTTCAGGCTGAGCTGCACCCGTCTGGGCCAGTGGGCTATCGGCTATGTGACCAACGATTGCAGCATCCTGCAGACCATCCCTCACAACAAGCCACTGTTCCAGGCCCTCATCGACGGCCACAGGGAGGGTTTGTACGTAAACAACCACTGATTTTCTACTGTTTTTCTCACTCTGTGTGTAAAAACATCTGATCTACGGACTGTGGATGCATAGCAGCAGACCAGAGCACAGCTCCCCATTCTAAAAGCCCTTCACCCAGATGAAGTCATATACAGTGCTTTGTGAAAGTATTCGGCCTCCTTGAACTTTTCGACCTTTTGCCACATTTCAGGCATCAAACATAAAGATATAAAACTGTAATTTTTTGTGAAGAATCAACAACAAGTGGGACACAATCATGAAGTGGAACGAAATTTATGGGATATTTCAAACTTTTTTAACAAATAAAAAACTGAAAAATTGGGTGTGCAAAATTATTCAGCCCCTTTACTTTCAGTGCAGCAAACTCTCTCCAGAAGCTCAGTGAGGATCTCTGAATGATCCAACGTTGACCTAAATGACTAATGATGATAAATAGAATCCACCTGTGTGTAATCAAGTCTCTGTATAAATGCACCTGCTCTATGGTCGTCTCAGAGGTCAGTTTAAAGTGCAGAGAGCATCATGAAGAACAAGGAACACACCAGGCAGATCCCAGATACTGTTGTGGAGAAGTTTAAAGCCGGATTTGGATACAAAAAGATTTCCCAAGCTTTAAACATCCCAAGGAGCCCTGTGCAAGCGATAATATTGAAATGGAAGGAGTATCAGACCACTGCAAATCTACAAAGACCCGGCCGTCCCTCTAAACTTTCGGCTCATACAAGGAGAAAACTGATCAGAGATTCTGCCAAAAGGCCCATGATCACTCTGGATGAACTGCAGAAATGTACAGCTGAGGTG